>CM033026.1:1512500-1802500 GCA_019207045.1 Branchiostoma floridae x Branchiostoma belcheri | reverse complement strand
TGTGCAGAATAATCTTGTCAGATATAGGATAGTGACTATTAGTGAGGCAAACAAATACAGTGAAACAAACGCCCTATGGCCAACGTTACACGACTAAGGATTTAGGACACAGTTATTTTCTTTTTGCTGGTAGGATAGAAGAATCAAATGCACCCAATACAACGGAACTAAATAAATCCTTAACTTATTAAGCGCGAAACTATTTTTTTTCTTTTGATATACCGACACACCCTTACGTCTACATTCAAAAATATCACGTTGTCACAAGACAAGAAAATCAGACTTTTGTTACTTGCATTTTGCATTTTCAAAGAACTTGTAATCAAACTAACACAACTTATTGAAGATATATTTTCAAGTAAAGCTAGAATTATTCAGCATATTTGAGGATATATACTCTGTTTAAACCCTCGGTTCAGTTCAGTCATCCATCAGGTGACACCATAAAGTTCCTCCAGACGACTCTGTCGCTCATGACAGACTGGAGGTCTCCGTTTAAACTCTAAGAGTATACATACTCAGTCTGAAAAGGTAAGGGAGGATCCATCTTGCCTTTAAGGAGGATTTAGCCTCTGCCTGAGTGAATTCTGATTTGCCACGTTTCCGATCAATTTTTTTTTTTATTTTGCTTTTTTGACAGACGATGACAATGTGGCACTGCACTAAAGTTGTAAGTCTTATTATGTCGTACCTGTGACGCTAAAACGTTCGATACGGGTTTTCCGGACCGGGCCGTACGCTTCCGTATCGCACAGGTTCGAAAGGCGTATCACACAGGCTCCATTCGAATAAATCGAACTGTTTCGAGTCGAACTCTTTACCAGTTACGCCGCTTCTGATCAAATTGCGAGGGTAAGAAAATCCCAATATCCTATATCTGATGGGATTTCGTGTTGCACTTCACATATTCCTACTTCTCTATTCACCCTACAGTCCAGCTGCAGGTGACCAGAATCTGGTATAACGTTCAACCAAATGTGAGAACATTACATTCACCTTTATTCACGGGGTAACCTTTGTCCGTTGCATTCAAGACAAGGGTGTTTAGGGATATTAAGTCAACGGACGGTGGATTCAAACTGCAATACCTAACAGAAATGCAATTTGGAACCACTGTCCATCGACTTGATATCCCTAAAGTCCCTGTTTGTAAATAGATCGGATATAGGTTACCTCGCGGATGATGGTGAACTAGCGTTGCATTGGGCATCTTGAGTAAGATAACGTTTGATGTGTTCTTCCATCAAAGAAAGGCTGTATTGTGGTTTGTGGCTATGTGCTGCTATATGGCGTTGCTGTGGCGTAACTGTGTGTTTGCCCGAACGTTGGGCTCAGAATCAAGAGGCCCCGAGTTCAATACTCTCCACCCAACCGACGTTGTGCCCTTGGAAAGGCACGGTACACGGCTTACCACCGTATTGTGTAGTGACGCCCGACGAACCTCAAGGCTATTCCGTCAAAAGTATGCCAAAAATACACACGGATTTGGTGTACCAATGCGCCATCATGCATGTGCCAACATTTGAGTCCAAGAGCCATATTCTTGATGCTGTTTCCAGCAGTCGAAGAATATTCAAACCTTGGGAAACATGGTAGCAATGCTTAGATCTTGGTGATCACCACGTACCCGGGGCCGTCGTTCGCCCCGTCCCGCCCCCTGGGGTAGCGGCCGGAGTTATAGGAGCCTCCCCCTCCCCCGCATGCACCATCAGCAACATGCCCCCTCCCCCCACCGGAGTAACCGCCCCCTCCCCCTCCGCCGTGGTACCCTCCCCCTCCCCCACCGAACCCACCGACTGAAAACCCGAGCCTCGCCCTCCCACCCAGACCGCCCTCTACATGGGCCTGCCCGCCTTCTCCCGCGAGGTGACGCTTCCCTGTCCCCGTCCACCGTCCGCCGCCTCCATTCGTGAGGAGCCCCCCTCCTCCCCCTCCCGGTACCCTAGGCCGTCCCAGTGGGCGCTTCTTGTAAACTTTTCCCGCTGTTGCCCCTGTCCGTCAATACCGCCTGCAAATGTTGATTTGGGGCCTTTGGGGGAGAAGCCTGCCTGACCGGATCTAGCTGTAGTACCATCACATTCCGCACGGTGGGACTTCAGTCCATGACTCCCCCCTCCCCCACCCGCTATGACAAACGGGATCCGGACATCACCAGGCCATGTCACAAACGTCCCACCCCCTCCTCCGGTAGGCCCCAGCGCGGGAACGTTCACTCCACCCTCCTGTCCGACAAGGATCTTCAGCACCTCACCTGGAGAAGGAGATGGATACACATCATAATAATTATTGACACGACAAAAGTACAGCGACTTTCGTAAGGTCTACATGTATAACAGCTACTTACAGTACAACTAAACACCGTATATGAGTATCTATAGGTATGAATAACTCAGCATATAGGTCTAGCTTGTCATTTACACTATTGGTTCTATGGTATAAACATTCGTGGATATATTTGCCTACTTGTACACAGTGTGGATTATCGCCTCCCAGAATGTAGTTGAGTTTATCTATCGAACAGAGAGTAGCAAATTCTTTAGAGCAAGCGGAAAGTTAGCCTGATTTAATTGCACTTCTTAGCCCGTCCTACATTGCCGAGCTCAGGATAGCGGAGTTTGCGTTATACAGACTAGCGGAAAGTAATGCGAACAGCTCTGTGCGTTTGTCATTATAATGAATGAAGACCTTTATTGTACAGCTTTGCCCAATCGAGAACGATCCATACCAAAGTGACGTTCGTCTTCGATCTTATTTGGGGATAGATGAGGGGGTGAATCGTATGAAGCAACTAAAAATTACCAAGCCTCGCTGTCTACTTTGACTCGCAGAGTTAACGAAACTTTACCAAGCCTCGCTGTCTACTTTGACTCGCAGAGTTAACGAAACTTCACCAAGCCTAGCTGTCTACTTTGACTCGCAGAGTTAACGAAACTTCACCAAGCCTTGCTGTCTACTTTGACTCGCAGAGTTAACGAAACTTCACCAAGCCTTGCTGTCTACTTTGACTCGCAGAGTTAACGAAACTTTACCAAGCCTTGCTGTCTACTTTGACTCGCAGAGTTAACGAAACTTCACCAAGCCTTGCTGTCTACTTTGACTCGCAGAGATACCGAAACTTTACCAAGCCTTGCTGTCTACTTTGACTCGCAGAGTTAACGAAACTTCACCAAGCCTTGCTGTCTACTTTGACTCGCAGAGTTAACGAAACTTCACCAAGCCTTGCTGTCTACTTTGACTCGCAGAGTTAACGAAACTTCACCAAGCCTTGCTGTCTACTTTGACTCGCAGAGTTAACGAAACTTTACCAAGCCTTACTGTCTACTTTGACTCGCAGAGTTAACGAAACTTCACCAAGCCTTGCTGTCTACTTTGACTCGCAGAGTTAACGAAACTTCACCAAGCCTTGCTGTCTACTTTGACTCGCAGAGTTAACGAAACTTTACCAAGCCTTACTGTCTACTTTGACTCGCAGAGTTAACGAAACTTCACCAAGCCTTGCTGTCTACTTTGACTTGCAGAGTTAACGAAACTTTACCAAGCCTCGCTGTCTACTTTGACTCACAGAGTTAACGAAACTTCACCAAGCCTCGCTGTCTACTTTGACTCGCAGAGTTAACGAAACTTTACCAAGCCTAGCTGTCTACTTTGACTCGCAGAGCTCGGGTGCGGTGGTAAAGCTAACGTCACTTTTTAACGTAGCTAAATTCCAAACCGGGGCTGTTATTAGTAGAAACGGAAAATAGGAACCATACTTAGAACTATACAGAAATAATGCCTTGGACAATCGTCTTTACGTCTTGTTTGGTGTCTTGATATCTCTGCCCGGCCGGGCCCCGGTTTGGGAATGGCACGTAAGAGCATGTTGTAAGGCTGTCAAGGACATGAGTCCCCTGGTTGGCTCTGAATGGATTCCCCAAGGGAAAATAAAAAGGAGAGGGTAGCAGATAACCTGGAATAAAGTCGATCCATGAGGAACTTGAAGTAGTAGTCATAAAGAAGTCATGGGGAACTTGGAAGAGTTTGGGTCCACCTGGGAAGAAGCGGGAAAGTAGGTACTGGACAGAAGAAAGTCGAAAACTGGGGAGGCCCGCACTATGCGGTAATGAGGATTGATTATAGATTTTACCTAATGGTTATACCGGCTGGACAGAGCCACCTGGAAACCAGGTGTGCAGACTAGCTAGCCAACTACTGCCAAACACCGTGCTAATGCACGTATGATTGGCTCTGCCTTGCTCACAGTACAGGGCTCGAAATAACACCTGCATATGCAGGTCTGTGCAGGTAAAAATGGAGCTGTGCTGGTATATCTGGTGTCTACCTGCGCCTAACCTGCACTGGTCCATGTACTGGGTTTTATACATAAATGTCCTATGGTGTAGGTGCATGCGGATTGTTCTTAGCTACATTGCCTTTTACCACCTACAAAGTATGAAAGGACAAAAAATAGCAATGGTTCCTGGACATTCCGAGTGGGTTCCGAGTAAGATTTGTCTGGTGCAGGTAATTTTCAATGATACCCGCACCAGTGCAGGTATGCAGAAAAAAAAGGATTTTGAACCCTGCATGCGGCCTGCCGTACCCATCCTCCTAACGCCCGGTCCCCAACGGCACTACCTAATGGGGCCCTGCTGTCCCAGGCCCTACCTACGGGTATTATGATTGTCGCCACAAACAAGCTGTCAACCAATCAGAGAACAGGCCTTCCTTGGGCTTGTTGTTGTCGCAAGCTGTCTCGCAAAGGCCGCTGGGAAGCTATCAGCCAATCATGTTACGTATTACCATGACTTTGTTTGCTCACCATGCCAACGCCCGATCCCCAACGGCTGACGGCCCATATAAGGGCAAGCTCATCAATATTCATAAGCAAGGCACCCCTAATAACCGAATACTGTGGCTGATTTGTCAAGGTTTATATCATAGGCTTTGCCGTGATTGTCAACCCTGAGTGTGAGGGTGGCCGTACCTTTCCTCAGTGAAAACTCCCCCGCCACCAGAGCTCCTCTGCCTCTGGGATGCCCCCCCAACTTAAACACAAGGCTGGCTGCAGCACCTGGGAGATACGGGATCATAGATGCGTTGGTAAAGGTTAGACATCTAGGTAAAAAAAAATAGCAGTTAACAAGCAACTGGATATGATTTTGTAGCATCCACTATCTTTCGCCTATAAGTAATTCATAAAGCAACTAAAACAACAGGAGCTAATTGACTCATTTGCATTAACTGTGTCTTAGCCTTGCTATTCTTTGAAATCCAAATTGTCTTCAGCTTGACTTTGGCTTAGCTTTGTTTTCTTTGGAATCCAAATTGTCTTCAGTCTGTCAGTCTGAATTGGTCGTTTCGTTACATCGTCTTTTCGTTACACGTCATTTCGTTACATCATGGAGTCATTTCGTTACATCATGGAGTCATTTCGTTACATCATGGAGTCATTTCGTTACGGATTAAATTCAGGCCGTTATAGTACTTCTTACAATTACTTTGCGTCGTAACAAAAAGCCGGGACTCAAAATTCAATTCTTTTTCTTTCTTTCGGCATGTATTGAACGCCGCTAAGCGATGGAGGCGTTGACGGGCCACGCTGCATGTCGGCCCGTCGGGTCCACTGCCGGGTGCGCCCGCTCGATGTACATGAATTAATAAATGTAATAATGACTGTTCGATCAAATCAATATACACAGGCTGTTAGGAAAATACGTGACATAATCTACTTCGTTTTTTGTGGAAATATCCTGCTTTCTGGTATACATGTATTTTTTTAATTAAGAAAAGATTTCATACCACGCACACAAAACAAATTGAAATCCAGTGTGGATACTTGAACGGTCATCTGAACCAAGGAGCGATTACACATTACATCTGCGAAACCTCTCTGCGTTATGTAGTAGCTTGAGCATCTATCATATATGCTGTGATGTGTACAATAAATCACGATTAAATGCTTTTAGTATCGGTGATATACAGCGCGCGCAGTAAAGAACCTATTGTTGTTAGATCGGCGGGTACGCACTTTCGTGGGCTTCTGACAGTCTGTTCGGCGCCGACAACTTGCCAAAAAAGCGATATCCAATACCCCTTCAAAGTGAATATTTCAGACTGATATCTCTCCATAGCAATTTCCTTACTAAACACGACCCATGTGCCAGTTTAAACGGAGAAAATATCATGTTTCTGTACATTTCCTACAACGCACACAGATGTTTTCCTTTGTCGACAACTGATGCTAGACCGTCATGCATTGCATGACTCGAGGGTTCACTGTCCTCCTTCCCACCACGTACGTAGTACTGTAATAGTAATTACAGGACAAAGGTCGGTGGGGAACGCAAATGGAACAATAATCTTGTTGTGTATTTCTGACTATGCATGTTGGGATAGCCGACTCAGTCGGGCCACCATCTTGGATCCGAGCCGAGCCGAGCCGCAAATTATTCCCCGACTTACATTGTACCTTTCCCGAATTCGCATTTCCCCGGTAAAAACTTAAATCGAATACCCTTTCTTGAAGATATAGAAACATTGAACAGTGTTAGTGGAGAGATATGAGAAACAGGGACGTGTTAGGGATGAATGATATGTGTCTATTGGTATCACGGAACGGAACACAAAGCGAACGATAAAAAACAAAAATGTAACCAAAACCAAACGTAAAATTGTGTGTCCAGTCACGTCTCTAATGTCAACCAAGGAAGATCAACCTGAAAAAGATAAAAGGAAAACACTTATAGCGTTTAACATGCGACCAAGATAGGATGATAATCAAGTGTAACGAAATGACCTTGCCATGTGTAAAGAAATGACTTCGTGATGTAACGAATCGACTGTAACGAAAAGGCGATGTAACGAAACGACCGGTTACCCTGAATTGTCTCACAACCTTTCCTATTGGACATCTGAAATTGTCTTCATTCAAAGTTAGAGTATAAAAGACCCGTTTCTTCCAGATCTCTTCAGTGTCACTGACGAAGGATAGTGGATTCTATCCGAAACGTCTGACCGTTTCAAAACCATATCCAGTTGCTTGAGTAACTATTTTTGGCGTACCATAAAGAAACTGAATATGATTTTGAAAATGCTCAGACGTTTCAGGCAGCATCTTTCGTCAGTGACACAGCTGAGGAGATCTTGTTCAAGAGTAGGTTTTTCTCTGCCTCATTCACATACTAATTCATAGTCATGGCGTAGTGTGGCGTAGTGTTCGGTTCAGAACCAAGTAGTCCCATGTTTGAATCCTGTTACGTCATCGATCTTGTGCGCTTAAGAAAGACACCTTTAAGGACTTCCTTCACCCTAAACAAGGATCTTTTATCAAGCTCGTTGCTCTAAACAGGTGTAAAAATGTGTACCTGACTTTGGTTGAGGAGGTTGAAGGAATGTGTCGGACTGAGTGCAGTGTCGCTTTCCTCTTGTCTTCGAGTAAATTTTAAAAAGACAACACAACCAGGCCACCTTGTAACGCTGCACATATAGGACAAAACTATACCTGCAGCTTCAATGCTGTAGTTCCCAGTCTCAGGCACAGTGAAGAGCTGGATCCCGTTCTGTAAGGTCACCAGCTTCTCGTGGTCCTGTCCGCGGTAGTGGTCACCCAGGCTGGTCGGGCCTGCACGGCCGGTGGCACCGAGGGTTGTGAACGTGGCATTCCTGAAGATGACTATGGGAGTGGTCAGAAAAATAATGTCTGTACTTGGCATTTCGTATCAGAAATATTAGAGCAGGTTTGTTTGATTTCGGTCACTACAAATGATAGTGATAAGTGCTGCGCTAGTCTAGTTGTCAAAAACATCAACCGAAAACAACTTTTATTGGCACCTAGTGTATCGTGCAGTGAAGTAAATTCCCTCATTTTAGACACATGAGTAGCACTGACAAGTTTATATTTCTCATGCGTTTTGACAAACCGACAATAGCTAAACCAATACAGTTCTACATTTTCACCATTACCAAGAAGCGAGAAGAAACCGACCTTTTGTGTTAGACTAGACTTGTGATACTTTTATATGTATATATGTTGACTTGTTGTGACCTGTTCTTAGCTCGGTTGGGGAAAACTGTACAATAAAGGTCTTCATTCATTATCTGGTGGATGTATTCATTTTTGGTTAGCAAACGTTCTTTAGTTGACAAATGGCCTTCAATTATGTTGTTTTCTTGTTTGTTTGTCTAAATGTAGTGATACCTTCTGTATCGTGTTGTCCTTTACCAGGCGGGTGGGTTGAGGTATTGGCCGGTCCGGAAGTCACAGAAAATCCCGCTCTTTTGCCTCGTGTGTCCGGCAGTTCGGCTGGAGGGTCGGCCTGCCCAGAAACTCGGCTGACAAGATCTACAACATACGTGGTAGCACCGGCGCCGTAATATTGTCAGATCTATCTTAGTAAAGTGACGGTTTTATTATTCAACCTTAAAGACAAGATACCTGGCCGTCCTCAGGAAAGGATCGCAGTTAATTTTGGATTATCTAAGATCAAAAGATGTTTTCAGTCGCAAACCGTAAAAATGTGATAAATATTATGCCTATTATTGAAAACTGTAATTGCACCCATCTACAACATTAATTATCTATTAGTAAAAATGTGACAGCGCCCCTCTATTACATCAACTCACTAGTAAGGGGTTCACCTTTCCTGTCACATTCTACAAACTGCAGTATCTTACAGTTAACCCAGTCATATATTGTACATACGAAACGTTTTGCAACTCCCTTGCTTGTAACCTGACTTATATGTTAATAGCTGTGAACTGGTTGTTTTGATATTGTCATTTATTTCTTCTTGTTAGTTATCTTTTTTTGAGAGGTGATGTGAATATTAGCGTACTGCTAGAGTGTATTACCTCTCTGTCCTGTTTTGTACTTTGATGTTGAATAGATAAAAATGAAAAAGAGGAAAATATCATGTCTATTCGCCCCTCTCCTGCCAGGCCTACTGTATGTTTATTCCAACCAAAGACCCTGCCTTAAGCCGGCTTTACAAATCAATAATCCAGCTCGGCCGACTTGTCTGCAAGCTCCAAATGGGCATTTTCGGCCGGAGTATGACCGGCGTTTGGGTGATTATGCGGGCTTCAGGCAACTTTTAACAGCTCGTCCGTTGGGATTTAAACCTCCGTGTGATGTCAGTTGTGCACCAAAAAAGCAGAAAAAACAATGACTTGAACATTCCGGAGGGAAACACCGAGCCCCGTCCAATTTGTGACGGTGCAGATTATTTGATAAAAAGTAAAGCCGATGCTCGGGCGATGTTGATTTTCGGCGAGCTCTGACCGATCTACAAATTCGGCCGGCGTCCGCATGAATTGTAAACGGGGCTTAACGATTCTTGACTACTTAATATGCAAAACCTGAATCTGATTCCAGATTGGAGACATGAGAGGATGCATTGTCCAAATTGTTATTTTGTTATTGTTATTGGGTGGGCCGGCTACTCACTCTTTGCAGCCAGGGGCTGAATTGTGAGGAGCTTACAATAGGCGGGGCTAAATCGCAAGGGTCTGGAGCGAGCTGCCATTCGGCGCCACTCAGGTGACCTCAATACGACAGTAATTGCCCCAGGTGCGGCCAAGGTACTGTAGGTTTTGAACCACTCACACCGCACCATCGCACATGTGGCGGGTTCTTTAACGTGCCCGGGGTGTGGCTCTCCCCAGACACGGGACCTCCATTTAACGTCCTATCCGAGGGACGACTCATTTTCACTTGAGTAAAGTGAGGAAAGTCGTGTAAAGTGCCTTTCCCAGGGGCACAAGACCGGCAACACGGCAGGCGGATTCGATCCGGCGACCTCTCGGTCACGAGGCGAACACAATATCACTGAGCACTTTGAGGACCGTAGATTACTGCTGAGGATGCTGTACTCACCTTCTAACGCGGCAATCCGCTCGTCAACGGTCCGCTGCCAGGCCTTCAGCTCGCTGCGCCCTTGGGAAGATGTAACTGTGTGGGCAAATTCAGGACAAAGATGTGATCCATTACTTTATTGTTTGCGAATCTCCCTCAATCAATCTATCTCTATATGTATATATATAGAGAGAAAGCAAGAGAAAGACAGAGAGGGGGAGAAGGAAAGAGAGAGGGAGAGGGAGAGAGATAGAGAAGAGAGAGGGGAGGAGAGAGAGACGGAGAGAGAGAGAGAGGGGAAGAGGGAGAGGGAGAAGAAAAAGGGGAAGTTGGAGATAGAGGGGGAGAGAGAGAGAAGGATAGAGAGGGAGAGAGAGAACCAAAGCATTAAACAAGCGTGCCTTACCTGCGAAGTATATCATCAGCACTACCATTGCCGTGATGATGACTGCGCCGCCGGTCTTCAGACTTTTCAGGCAGGCTTTCAGCTCTACGTCGGGTACTGTGCAGGGAAAGGAAAAATATGCGAGCTTACACAGCAGGCTAGTTTGGCAAACTTGGGTGATTGTACAGTCAAACGAATATATGAACAAAACTGACTTCCAAACACCTTTAACCCATTGCTGACGTCCCACTTGCGGTCTGGATGTGTGACATAGGCTTTTGGGTCATTTCAAATTGATAAGGATCAGAGTAAATGTCGGTAAGCGCTTTATTTGGGGCACTGATATAAAGTTTAAAATTGTAACATACTAGCAATGTTGATTGTGTGTTGCACTACTGTAAAGCTGAAATTCATTTCCGGGCCAGATTTATTTCAATGGTCTTTTTCTTTAAGCTTAGTCTCGTACGGATCAAATGGATCATGCTTGGCCAGTGGAGCTTGTACAGTAGAAGCCGCTTAACTGCACACCCAATTTGCCAGAGCATTTCGTGCAATTATCCGAATGGTGCAACAAAGCGAAGTTATTAAACTAGGCTGCACCACCATGGGATTTGGGGATTTCGTGCAATTAACAGAAGTGTGCGATTATCCGTTGTGCAGTTAACTGGCTTCCACTGTATCGGTACATTAGATGCTGCCTGCCCGACACCGAGGATCTGTTAGGAGGTTATCTACAGATAGCCACTTCTTGTTATCAAAATCAACTTGTAGATAACTGGGTTAGAGTCGAACTGTAATTTCCGAGTCAAGGTACTTAAGTACTTTACGCGTCAATAATAGGAGGAACCCCTAACATCCTTGGTCTGCTGGGGCCGTCTTATACGTGACATACACTTCTTGGCCCTGTGAGACTTATTATAGTGCGCCAGTAGACGAGAGGGTGGAGAAAAAAGTGCACACCCCTCCTTCACCTTCAGAAGTCAAGTGCAAGCCAGGCAGACGGGTCGCCTAACCCATCCTGTCTGCCTACCATTGTCTTCCGAGACAGATGGATGCCAACAGTACTTCTGTACTTCCCAAAATTTTGAACAATCTCCTCCAGTCTTTGGACTCAGTGAGCAGTGGACTGTGAGTTACAAAAAGGCTCCTTGCAAAACATTACACATTTTCTTTCGTATATGCCTTACGGTGTTTATAGAGGATACCATGGCGTGGCTGATCAGGTGGTGGTTGGGATGTGTGTCCATCCCCGTCGGTGGCTGTCTTTTTACGCGGTGGGGCGTTCTCATCTACAACACAAAACATGTAAAGGTGAAGCATTTATTCTCAATTGGTGGCGCATGGTGGGACAAATAATCCGGATCTACATGTAAAACAGTACCTCCCACTTCAGGAAGGTAAAGACGCATCCTAACCTGGCATATCCTCATATATGGCGTCGGGGTCCTCGTAAGTGCTCACGGTCTCGCCGGTGGGTTCTTCGTCTTTAGGGGCGACTTCCGCCCCTGCGAACATAACTATCGGTTAGCGGAGCAGAAACTCAACATAATGTTTTCGCACACACAGAAACATAGACATGAACACACACACAGGAATACACACACACTCACATGCACATACACAAAAATACATACATACATACAAACAACACAAAAACAAACACACACAAACAAACACACATACACACACGAGCCCTACCGAAACATGATGCTCTTTGGGAAAGTAAGAAGTAAAATTTCTGAACTCATTGAACCTTCCTGTTACTCTGACAACTTTAATCTTTACTCCCTGCTTTTCTTCTGTTATTATTAGCATAAGAAAAATACATACTGCATAAGTACAATCAAACAGACGTGATGCAACAACCGGAAGTTCCACTGCAGTGCCATAGACAACTGCTGGGGCCATAATGTTCCTTTCGCCCACCCCTGACAACGTACCGAATATCATTAACATCCATCCACGACTTCTTGAGTTATAGCTTGCCATTGCTATTCACCAACAAGTAAGCTCACGCTCACACACGTACCCGTCCGCGGAAATGTCATGTTCGTGGCAAAGGTAACCTAATAGACCCAACAATACAATATCTCTTTCACGGAGGAAGAGACGGCCCTAACCTGACGTCGCCTGGTACATGGGGTTGGGGAACTCGGCAATTTCTGCTTCAGCTGTCACGTCTGGCGCTGCGGCTTCTGATGACATCCTTGCGGCTTCTGCTGCGGTTTCTGCTGCGGCTTGTGCTGACGGCACTGTACACAACGGCGATAGCACTGTTACACGGCAATGCAACTTTAAGTAAGGAAAGAAAGAAAGAGAGAAAGAGAGAGAGAAGGCCTAGGAAAGAAACGAAAAGACGCTGCTACACCCAATAATGGTAGAGTAAATGTGCACTCTCACTGCACTTGCGTCACTGCGGGGTTCGAAAGATACTTAACGAATTTCATCAGAGATGAAAAACGAATTTTCTTACTTTTGTTGTATTTGTCAGTCTTTTAAGGTATACATTTACGTATTACGCAATATCTAAATTATAAAGAATCGGAGAAGATAACGAAACAGTGACGCAGTGAACGAACCGCAGTGACGCAAGCTTGACGCAAGTGCAGTGAGAGTGCACCTTAAATGAAGAAAGTACTACCTAATCTCCAAGCAGATCTTGCATGGCATAAGATAGTAAGGAGTTTAGCCGAAAGAGGAGTTAATAGGCCATAAAACTCCTATGTTGGCTAAACTCCTTCCCCAGCTTATGTTACTGTCTTCAACCACCGCAAGATCTGCTTGGAAATTAAGCCCTACCCGGTTCGGCTTGACTCTGTGGACTGGGCACCTCAGGTGTGACGTCAGTTCCGCCTGGTTGCGTCATGTCCGGTTCAGCGACATAAATACTGGATTGCGTCATGTCCGGTTCAGCGACATAAATACTGGATTGCGTCATATCCGGTTCAGCGACATAAATACTGGACCGAGGCGACTTGTTACAGGAGACGTCGTAGATCGGTTCTAAACACTCGTTAGCCCTGTCTTTGGATGCGACTTCCTTTCCTGGACATGTTGGTTAAAAATAAAGAAAATTTAACTAATGATAATGATCTTTATTGCATGCCTTTTTTACGGCGCCTTTGAACAAACTGTTCAACATGTCGCTCTCCCTCCACCAAGTGCCTTTCATGAGCATGGAAGGACGCAAATGTGACTTTTATTTACGAGGGGCGTGCAATTAGTAATGGTCCTGACCCATTTCCCATAGCAGGAGATTAATGAAACTTGGCACAGTTATTAGTCTTTCTCTTCATAGGAATCACCCAGAGTTATGCATTTCTCCCATCGTTTGATGCAGCTCTGGACACCGATTTTGTAGGACACCCCAGGTTGGTCCTCCAACTGATGCCTCATCAATGGCACAAGAGGGACGACCAGGTCTGGGAGCTGTTTCCACAGACTTCCAGCCACGTTTGAATTCAGGATGCCAGCGTTTTACAAGGTCATATGATGGGGCATCATCACCATAAGTTTCATTTATTTCATCAAAAGTCTTCTTTGGTGTGCGTCCTTTCAAATACAAAAACCGGATCACTGCGCGACACTCAACTGGTTCCATTTCACACCTGGTCCATTTCGCACCTGACTAAGTTCAAACACCAGTAAATCAGAAACCACAATTAGTTCAGAGCTGTCTTTTGCAACATAACCCATAGAGATATGAATTATTACACATACAAAATTTCATTTAGATCAGACAACTGGAAGTGGGTCAGGACCATTACTTATTGCACGCCCCTCGTATTTATCTATTTATTCCACCAAGGAATTAGCACGTGCAGGTTCTTCTCTGTCTTTCTTCAAGACAAAGGTCTGGATCTCGCTGATGGGGTGGGAGGGTGTGGTTAGGTGTTCTCTGTGTAAAACCCAATGGAGGTAGTACTTGCGACGCCACAAAATGTTTAGCTAAACTGTCAATAACAGTGTGTATATACCGTGTATTATACTTTGTAGATTTTGTGTACCATTCTACTTCATATGTTTCTGAATGTATGTTGTATTTCTCTCCCAATACCAGTCCTTTAAAATAGTCAGTGGGCAACCTTGACTACCTATAATGTAAGCCAAACGTATAAATGAATAGATAACATCATCGGCCACAATGTGTCGATTTGACATATCTAAATACCCGTTTTATTCTAACAATAACGGATAGAGGCTATCCACGGATAAAGGCGAAATAGTGTTATATACGTAAACAGTTCATACCTAGTGTTTCTCCATACAAGTCACAGGGGACCTCGGTATCTCCATATATGGGCACGGGGACCTCGGTAGCTATGCCAGGTTTAACTTGATACATCGGGCAGGGGACCTCGGCCTCCGCCCCTGCAAGTATTCGAAATTAGAACACAAAAATTAGGGTTTTATCATATGATGTGTGTGCCAAATAGAAATTACCCAAGCCACCAAATATGATTTTTGAAACGGTCAAAAATATTTCAGATAGCATCCACTACCTTTCTCCAAACAGATCGGTTGAAATCAGGTTTTGTACCCTAACAATGCAGTGAAATGTAGAGAAGATGAAGTTTAGATATCAATCCAATAAACAAATCACTGGTGGTCCAGTTATTATATAGTCAATGTGATCTGTATCTTTGCTATATTTCATCCGCCGGTTGCCAATTCTCTCATGACCTCAATGAAAAGCAGTCTGAATAAAATTCCTAGTATACATATTCCTTTGAATTCGTAGTGCATTCCTGATATTTGTGCCTGCATTCTTGTGGTCGTCCGGTATATTTTTGTCATGCTCCAAACTTTCAAGGTGTATCTTAGTTCGAGAAATATCGAACTATTCAAATTGCGGTACCACCGCATACAAAGGCATTCCAACATTATTCGAAACATTCTCATCTCATTCGATGGAGAACCGGCCGGAACACAAAAATATGCAATGCAGTGAGACTTTCTGGAATGTACTACAAATACCCAGGAATATACAAGTATTATCATTCAGAAGCGGAATATACAAGTGTCATCATTTAGAAGCCATTCCTGCTCATGCCGAATCTCGTGTAAAGAGGTATAAGGTCCATTTGGAATTCCCGTCCGAATGTGGCATGAATTTTGCAAATACTTCATCCGGCTGGTTCTGCTTGATTCCTGCTTATTCACGGTTTTCCCAAGGAGACGGTAGCATAGCATGGACAGGCTGTTTACCAGACATATGAAATCGACTCCCGGCAACCTTCAAATGTTCCGAAACCTAGCTGCTTGCGTGGGAGGTGTTAGATCATCTCGTGCGCACGAGAAATTTTCCTGATGCCGGCTCCGCCATCTTGGTTATTTACACATGTTTCAAACCTCTCGTGGGCACTTTTAGTTACTTTGTATGAGTACATGAGCACGCTTTAACAAAACTCTAACATGAAAAACGACTGTTTCTGTGTTTCAAATAAAGATAGAATCTACTTATGTTGGGAGATTCACAAGTGATTCGGACCGACTGGAAGTGTAGTCACCACCAATATTATGGTAATAAGATATGTTGTTGTCCAACGGAAACTACAAACTGTCTGAAAATGCTTTCCAAATGATGAAAATAAAGTCAAGAACTCCCTTAGGATTCAGAACGAGAAAGATTCTGAGATGTTTCTTCAAAATTTGTGCAAGACACATGATGGGGAAATGTCCTGACGGGAAAAGTGAATGACGGGGGAAAGTCCAGAAACCGCGTGAGAATCTGAGGGTTTCTAAAACAACCCACGGGATTCCGTAGGGCCGTGACAGGATGTTTGGGTCAGAACCCAGAGGCGCAGGTTTCGAATCCGCTGATATGTTACCGATCTTGTACCCTTGTGAGATTGTGAAAGATACGAATTTCCTCACTTCACTCGGATGTTAATGAGCGCATAATCTCGGCACGGAACGTCCCTCTGATAGGACGTTAAATTAAGGTCCCGTTTGGAGGACAGACACCCCCAAACACGGGAAAGAAGCCACCGCAGTTGTTTAGAAAGAGAAGTGAGGTACTTTCCTTAAACCTTACAGTCTGGTCTCAGGTGGCCATCTCTAAAAGGCGATATTTACCTATTATCCTTCCACGAATGTAGTAAATCTTAATTAACTCATCAGACTTACTTCGCATTTCCAAACCAGGGACCGGCCGGGCAGCTCTCGGGGACATTTGTAGTTTTCGTTTCCACAAACAGCCTGGTCGGGCCCCGGTTTGGAAATGTGACGTTAACCTTACCTGTACCCCCGGGTCTGTCCATCTCCTGCTGACCGGACATGGCCGTACTAGCCAGGCTGCTGTCTATGGCCGCACTAGCCAGACTGCTGTCTATGGCCGCACTAGCCAGACTGCTGTCTATGGCCGCACTAGCCAGACTGCTGTCTATGGCCGCACTAGCCAGGCTGCTGTCTATGGCCGCACTAGCCAGACTGCTGTCTATGGCCGTACTAGCCAGGTTATTATTTTTGGCTGTACTCGCCAGGTTGCCGGCGGACCTGCCAACACCTCTGGGTAGACAATCAAATTTCATTTCATTTGTTTGCACACGTCAAGAAATTCATAAATATAATTTTCTATGCCTATTGCATTCCTTTCAAGACTTTTATATTTATATTTGTGTCTACTTTACATGTTATGTGATACATGATAGAATAAATGAATTAAAGGTCTTTATTGTACATTTTGTCCCAACCGAGCTAAGTACTGGTCACAACTTAGACAAAACAAACGTTGGTGAAAGTAGCGTAGTCTGGCAAATGCGTTTGACTTCTTAATAATGAAATCAGATTAGGTTCAGATTTTTAAATTTCATACATTGTTCTCCTTAATAAATAAATAAATTTGTATGTAGCCTTATAATCAACTATCCTGTACATTCGGAGTTTGTTTGCTTTTTGCAGTTGCGCATTTACCATACATGTCGGTTAGAAAGTACATTAACTCCCTAGTCAAAACTGCGAACTCAGCTTATTACAAGTGCCTACTTATACGCTATACCTGAGAGAGCATTAAAGTCACTTTATTCTGTAATAAGAATATTCTGTTTCTGAGAATCTTTCTTCATTTTCATAGTATTCAGCCAATCTGGCATTTATTCATTCATTGAACGCATAATGTATTCATCTTATGCAACGAGGCAGTTCTGAGCGAGAAGGCTAATCATGCTTCTTTCTTTCTTTCTTCTCAGATCAAATAAAGAAAACGTTTTCTGTGACGTAGATGTTTTCTCATTATCTTAGCTATTTTACATTTCTGTTGCCCCAACCACTGTTGTTGTTGATGTGTCATAATTTTGCGCGATTTACAATTTCTCAAATGTTTCGCTTACATGTAACGCTAAGTCACCTTTCTCTGCCTGGTACCCTTTATCCGTTTTTGAAATAGATGTTTTTTTTTCAATTTTGGGATACCAATTCGACGGACAAGGGTAGTTTCAAATTGCAGTATTTCAAAACGATTTCAAACATTGCAATTTCAAACTACCGTCCGTCGACCTGGTCAATGTATATATAGAGAGAGAGGTATAAACGGATATAAGTTACCCCCGGATAAAGGCTGTCTAGCGCTATACGCCTCTTAGAGCAAAGTTAATGATTTGACTGTTTCACACGGTGCTGACAAGGACATTATATAGTGTCTATATTATATAGTGTCTATATGTATAGTGTCTATATTGTATAGTGCCTACCAGTATATAATGTCCTTGGTGCTGAAGAGATTTTCAGCAGTTAGTTCTTGTAAATTCAGGCACAGCCGCCAGGTGTCGCTGCTGCACGTGCTGCGTGTACCGCCCCTCCCGCGGTGCATGCCGGTCCGGTCAGAATGCCCAAGATGGCGGCGGTGACACGAGATTTCATCACATAGCGGCACAGTTTGGCTTCCCTTCGCACGCCGACACACAACCATGGAGTCCTACATCAAGAAGAAGATATTAAAGCACCTTTCCAAGTAAGTGCGAAAGCCAGGCCTTCAAACGGGGCCTCCGTTTGGCCGCTATCCTACCTTTTCTGCGCCATAATCCCAACGCCCTGTCGGCAAATGAATTACAGTAAGTGTGAAGAAGTGAGATAACCAGGTGCAGATAGAGAGTGAAAGTGGCTGATAATGTCAAATCTGGAGAGCTCGACTTCTGGTTTTATAGTCTTTTGCTACTTCCCACCACGAGCAGGACTACAGCAAAAGCCTTCAGCGTGCAGTCCACCCGAATCAGATTTAATTTGTCCTCAGAAGTTTGTGTATTTGTCATGTGTGTTAGTGAACAGGTGATTTGGGAGGGTGTTTAGTTACCTCGGGTTCCCCTCCCTACATGTCAGACGTGGGATATTTTCTGGGATATGTCTAAATAAACAAACTAAAACGTAACACAGAAAAAAAGGTAATGCTGTGAGATTTACTTGTGATGTTATTCCTGAGTTAACCCATATCCGTTGTATTTACTCAGTGATATATGAATATGTAATCAAGAGAATGGAGGGTGGTTTGAAACTATATCGTTTTGAAATTATTGCAATAATTTCAACACCACCATCCTTTAACTTGTATCACCAAATACAATGGATATAGGTTACCCCACGGATAAAGGTGAACGTGAGCAGTTATGAGGTGATTTTGAATATTGAGCGACTCTAACATTGTCATAGAATACGTAGCCAGCCCGGGCCTCGTTGGTGTAATTAATTTTGTATGGAGTCTGCTGAATCAGTCATTTATCAACTCCATGACTTTGAAATCTGACAGGTGGGTCGAACGGAGGTTTGGCCTTTTGTGATCTATGTATATAATTGGGTTTGTCCGATAATTTCCATAAATCAACAGTATAATGCAACATGTGACACAGCATGGAAATATTCATTAAAAAAAGAAAAGAAAACAACACCAGGACTGTACTGAAGAACTTACAAGCTGCATATCTGGACATTTAGGTATTTGATTCACTCTCACTGAGATAGACCCCTAATCTTTTCCATAACCGCATTAGTGTGGTGGGTTCATCTGCATTGTACATGCTCGATGTGGGACCTCCATTTTTAACACTTAATGCAAGGAACATCCGAAATGTAAACTAGGAATTTCACCTGAGAACATTTAGGAAATTGATGACATACAAAATTTTCATATTCATAAACATATAAGGGGACTCCAACCCTGGGACTGTGGGCTTTGAACCAACATCGAACGCCTACTAGTACTGTTATACTTTTACAAGTTTGAACACACAGAATATGATAAACTAAACAATAGCATAGAGTCCTCGTTTTGTCCTTAAATTACATTTTCTTATTTTAGTTTTACCTTATAGAGAAATGACATCACGTTAGCATTTTCTGACATAAAGATAACTAGACATTTTCTGATATACATGTAATATTAATATTTGCAATGCACTAAATATATATATATGTGCCCCTTTTCTTTTGTAACTGCTTTGTGCGATAACATGGTAACAGGTTAAAAACTTATTCTTCATTCTAGAAACAGCAGAGAATTGATGTACGGATGTCATCCATATAATGAGATCAACGTGGCCTAATTCAGACTTCTGGGAATCTCAAACAGAGTTCTGGAGAATTCCCAGAATTCTGGAAGTGTTCCAAGTTTCCCTGCAATTCTCGCCAGAGGCGGCGGCACCAACTTTCGTTTGGGGGGCGAACTTTTACTGACAGAATTGTACGGCACATGTAGCGCCGAAGGCGCTACCAGTCGCGCCGGAGGCGCGACCATCCTAGGGGGGTCCGGGGGCATGCTCCCACGGGAAAATTTGAAATCTTGACCCTCTAAAACGCCATTTCCTACGTTTTGGCGCGCATATTTTGCTGCCAGACTAAGCTAAATTTGATGACAATTCTGTTAGAAAGACACATGGTTTTAGCGAGGGCGATGCCCCCCAAAATATATTCACGATCCCGAGTGTCGAAGGTGCAAGCTGTCGCAAGGTTGGTCTGGGAAAATTTCAAAATCTGTACCCTCTGAAACGCCATTTTCTGTATTTTGGGGGACAAATTTTGCTGAGGGACTATATGCTAAATCTAATGTCATTTTTGTGAATGAAAGAGATGTTTGAGGGCAATGACCCACGCCTCAACAAATTTTCACCATGTCGTTGTGAGCGCCGGAGGCACAAGTCATCGCTAGGGAGGTCCGGACAAAATTTTGAAATCTTGACCGCCTAAAACGTCATTTCCTGCATTTGAGGCCCACATTCTGCTTGTAAACCAAGTATAGTACGATAGTAAAATTTCTATTAGTTAAAAAGGTTTTTAAGAGCAACGCTCCCGCAACATATTGTCCTGCGCCGACATGGCCAAAGACGCGAGCCGTCACAAGGGAACACTGGCGAAATTTTGAAATTGGGACTCTCTGAAACGTCATTTCTTGCGTTTTCAGGCGTAAATTTTCCCATTAGACTAGCTTGATTTAATGAAATTTCCATCATCAAAAAAATACACAAGGTTTCAGCTTGATTTTCTGGGGGGGCGACGCCCCCCCAACATATTTTTCGGGGGGGCAGCCGCCCCCCCTACCCCCCCGGTGCCGCCGCCACTGCTCGCTGAGTTTCCCAGAATTCTGGAGAACTTGATATACTTACATGTATCGTCATTGATTCATTTTATCGGTGAATCAATGACAATAATATTCCAAGGTCAGAGAAGATGTGAAAGAACAAAATGAAGAAGTGACCGTAGGTAACATACTCTGTGACGTATTTATGGTTAGTTGCTATGGAGTATGGTTAGTTTGTTGTTCATCAATATCATTCAATTGCTACTTATGTATGATTTGTTATCATTTGTTTCCCATTTCAAAAGTATTTATTAGGAGGAGGGCCTGTATAAGCCTATTTTTGGTTTCTCACTCACTCTCAAACATTTTTTATATATTATTTAACTTTATTCTTCATGTACAAATATATAACATCAAATCAGTATAAGTAAAGAGCAATGCACTTCACTTACTTCACTCATCCTCTTGCATGTGGTGTGTAGAGTAGGGCTGGGTACCGGTACAGAAAATTCAGGTCCAGGTCCGGTTCAGGTCCAAAGGATCAGGTCCAGGTCCGGACCTGAACCTGGACCTGATGCAGTATGATTCACACCAATGGTCCATTTCACTACAGAGAGATCTGTTTTGTGGAGTATTAGACTTACACTGGCGTTTTAAAATCCTTCAACGCTAACTGCACCTGTACGATTGGTTGTAAAACTTGGTAGAAATTACTATAAATTCTACTCTACTTCACTCTTGTTATTTTCTTCCACCTGCAAGCGCCAAAACATGTGAAAGCCTGCTAAAATAATCTGTTAATTTTCTAATCGGTCCAACATCCGGTCCACCTAATTTTTTCAGGTCCGGTTTTTCTGGACCGGTCCAATAAGAAAAACTGTTTTTTGTACCGGTACACTGTACCGATACCCAGCCCTAGTGTAGAGCCATGTGACAGAAGAGTTTCACAGCCTGTGTGGAGAAGGGTTCGTACATTCCAGGTTGCGATTCAAACCTTGCTGCAGTACTAGTTTATCGGCAGCGTGCAGTGGGAGATTGCGAGAAAGTGACTGAGTCCTAATACTTCCAGTGGGTGTCGTTACGAGATAAAATTCCGCCATGATGGGGTAGTGGGCTACGCTGCCCAAGTCAGCTGGTGGGGTATACAGGGCTCGAAATTCATTTTTGGGAATAGGTGAACTGGTGCACCCAATCTATAAAATCGGGTGCACCAAAATATTTTTGGGTGCACCACATAAAATAAAGTAGAATGTCAGAATAACTTAATTGCAAACCTACTATTAGTAATTTGAACGGAGCCCTTCAGAAATCGGAAGTACTATGACAGTCATTTTATTATCTTTCTAACACATAGACAGGGATCGAAATTCATTTTTGGGATTAGGTGCACTGGTGACCCAGCTGAAAAAATTGGGTGCACCAAAAAATTTTTGGGTGCACCACTTGAATTTAAGTAGAAAGTTAAAAAAACATAGTAACAAAACTTAGTTACAAGCTACCAAATTCTTAAACAAGTAAAAAGACAGACATTTCTATTATCTCTCTAACACTTAGATGTCAAGAATGATGTATACTAGTATACATGATATCTTTCCATACATAAACCTAAGAAAATATTTGGGTGCACCCTGTGCACCCACTGAAAAAAATTGGGTGCACAGTTCCAATTTTGGGTGCACCTGGGTGCACATGCACCCAGTATTTCGAGCCCTGCATAGATGTCAAGAATATGGTGTTTACTTAGTATACTGACATCTTGACATACATAAGCCTATGAAAATATTTGGATGCACCCTGTGCACCCACAGAAAAAAATTGGGTGCACAGCTCCAATTTTGGGTGCACCTGGGTGCACAAAACCCCAGTATTTCGAGCCCTGCAT
The DNA here is from genome assembly GCA_019207045.1 of Branchiostoma floridae x Branchiostoma belcheri. Lineage (NCBI taxonomy): Eukaryota > Metazoa > Chordata > Leptocardii > Amphioxiformes > Branchiostomatidae > Branchiostoma > Branchiostoma floridae x Branchiostoma belcheri. Next base: position 1,779,894 of record CM033026.1, on the reverse strand, counting down.
AGATGTCAAGAATATGGTGTTTACTTAGTATACATAAGCCAATGAAAATATTTGGGTGCACCCTGTGCACCCACAGAAAAAAAATTGGGTGTACAGCTCCAATTTGGGAGCACCTGGGTGCACATGCACCCAGTATTTCGAGCCCTGCATAGATGTCAAGAATATGGTGTTTACTTAGTATACTGACATCTTAACATACATAAGCCTATGAAAATATTTGGGTGCACCCTGTGCACCCACAGAAAAAAATTGGGTGCACAGCTCCAATTTTGGGTGCACCTGGGTGCACATGCACCCAGTATTTTGAGCCCTGCATAGATGTCAAGAATATGGTGTTTACTTAGTATACATAAGCCAATGGAAATATTTGGGTGCACCTGTGCACCCACAGAAAAAAATTGGGTGCACAGCTCCAATTTTGGGTGCAGCTGGGTGCACAAAACCCCAGTATTTCGAGCCCTGCATAGATGTCAAGAATATGGTGTTTACTTAGTATACATAAGCCAATGGAAATATTTGGGTGCACCTGTGCACCCACAGAAAAAAATTGGGTGCACAGCTCCAATTTTGGGTGCACCTGGGTGCACAAAACCCCAGTATTTCGAGCCCTGGGTATATCTGACATGCCGATGGTCCATCCGTTAGCGACTACAGGGATTTTTTTAAACAAGGAAACGGGCGCTGCGCCCTCATGCCCTGACCTATGCCCCCTTACCCCCGGGAGCAGATCCTTCAAGGTGTCGACTCTGAGACTGCATGGTTTGGATTGTGAAAGTTTTCTATTTTGTGTATAAATGCGCTCCGTTACGCAACTGCCTTTCTAGCGTGAGCCGGCTGCAGTTCTGTGACCTCCGCAGAGGGGCATTTCAAAGAGGGCGTGAGAAGACGATACGCCGACAGTATTTTTTTGTTTTTTGATATATTGTGGCTTGTACCTTCAACTCAAACATATCCGATTTTGGTATTCCAAAAGTGCACCCTACTATATTTTTCATTGCGTCGAAGCTAGTCACCTTGAGGCCCTTAACTATAGAAATCCCCATAGGCCGAAAACTGTGTTCTGCTACCTCTGACAAGCAAAAAATTCTGATTGACCAGGGATCACATGTTGCCACAGTCTTCAACTGTAATAACCTATTTGATAATAATGTTTGGCCCCTTGGAAGTCATAGAAATAAACACAAACAAACAAACAAACAAAGCTGTCCTTGTTGTGTTGCAGGTTTACTAAAGGCCTGTCTGTGGATAAGATCTCCCTGAGCACACTAAAAGGAGAGGGGGAGCTGGTAAACACAAACATAAACAAACAAACAAAGCTGTCCATGTTGTGTTGCAGGTTTACTAAAGGCTTGTCTGTGGATAAGATCTCCCTGAGCACACTAAAAGGAGAGGGGGAGCTGGCCAACCTGGAGCTAGATGAGATCGTGCTTCAGGACGTGCTAGACCTGCCGACGTGGGTCACCATCAAGAAAGCCACGTGTAACAAGGTCGCCATCAAGGTCAGCCACGCAGTCTTTCATTGTCAGTTCCTTACATGTGAATGCACTGACCCTGTGACCCTGACCTCTTACATGATGCTGTAGATTCCATCATAGACACTGTATAGGCTATTGCTACCTTCGATTATTAGTTTTTATTTGTTTAGATTAGAATGTTGTTTCTGATTATTGTCCTGTCTGTGTCAATTTCCATTTGTACTGTGCATGTCAAAACTGTGCTGTGCATTCGAGCCCATAACACCGAGGAAACCACACGGCGAAACATGTTTGTTGTTGTGTGTCGGTTCAAATAAAGTTCCTATAAGAGGAACATGCGGCATCAGCTCTAATTTCTCAGATTTAGAATTTCTGCACCAAAAAATGTTGTGGAAACAGCATACTATAGGTAAAAAGAAAAGACCCCACAGTCATAATGTCTGGTTCATCGTGCACACTCGTTTGTTGCCTGTTGATTTCCCTTGTCACGACTCCACCAACTGAGCTCATGCGAGCCAGCTCGGTTCACGGCTTGGAACATCTAATTGAGTGAGACCCAGGCAGAGTTGGAAATAAACTGTGGGCAAAAGTGCAGCCAGAATTGGAGCTGTGCACATAATGGTTACGTTTGACTGGATGCAATTGTGTCTAGAATATTTAAAGTTGTCCGTCCGTCAAGTCCACGAGGACTGTAGAGGACATGGCTGATGGACAAAGAATATTTATAGTACATGTATAGGCTTAGATATTTGTGTGGAGTTGTGCTATAAATACTGTAGCTCAGTACATAGCATTTTTTTTTACATTTAGGTGTCAGAAACAATTATAAATCTTTGTTAATTACTTTAAAGATGAATTTCGTTATAAAGGGACCCAGAAGCAGTATGGTTTAAGGTTTTTTTTTTACATTCTACTAATTATTTCATTTTATTCTACTAATTATTTACACCCATATCTTTTTTTCTGCTCACCAAATTTTATAGTTTTGTGCATCAGTGTGTGCCAGGCCAGTGAATGAACCATGTCAGACATGAGCCCCTATCGCCTAGAATTAGTTTTGAGCCTTGCTCAGGTCTCTCACCAGCGTTTTCACAGCATAGGGGCATCTTGTGCAAAGCCATGTGGGAAGTGATGTACGCTTGAGCATTGCAGGGGGTCTGGGAAATCAGCGAATTGAAGATCAGCATGATTACTGTCATTCCTGATTCTTTCTATGTACTTTTATGTTCACGGTTTTCACTGTGACAACTGTAACGTGAACTTATCATTACCGATAACAAAAAACTTGTCTTGGTGACGATGACAAATCTTTCACCATGAACATTTAATTCCGACAACAAGTTAAATTTTCTCAGACCGTTAAAGTTTGGTACCGAGAAGACAAAGTGAATGACAGTAGTTAACGGCATTATCATTGCAACACCTTTGAATTTCATCTCAACTTGGTGTGGTTTGATAGCCTGGGTACCATCCGGAAAGTAGTTTGCTCCGGCGTTCATTATAAACTATCAACAGTCGCTTCTAGCTCTGACATATCATTGTACACTATTTATAGTCGCTTCTCTGTGTTTCCGTCTGGGAACGCGGGCCATCTAAACGTCTGGAATCGTACAAAAAGTGGAAGCACGCGCTGATTGGTCCCTACTCATGAGCGAATTATGGAATGGGTAACCGGTGTTCCAACGCCGGAAAAGCCCTGTGTCCCCTTGCGCATGCAGGCGCCGGGCTGTTGTCATCGAACGAGTGCTCTAGAACCCATTCCTTACTTCGCTTATCAACTGACGTAACCACCAAAAGGTTTGAATGCGCAAGTCTCCAGACGGATAGCAGAAGTGAACATAGGAGCGAACTACTATCCAGATGGTACCCAGGCTAGTGGTTTGACACATGGCAGCGGAACATGTGATAGTACATGTGATCAGTCCTTTATGCAGCATGTTATTAATAATTGCTATTACCATCCATAGTGAGGAAGTCCGCACAATCATAGCGATGATTCAGACATGAGCATTTGTACGTACAGTCCACTGTAGAGGCCACACAATAATGTGTCAGGTTTGACACATGGCTGCAGAGTGGCGACGATTCAGATGCGAGCACATGTACTTACAGGGCACTGTAGAGGTCACAAAATGTGCAGGGTTGGACAAGTCCACTAGCCCCATTGTCCTGGGCAAGTGAATGTGCTGTTCGGGCAAGTGTGTGTGCTACCCCACTTGTCCGATCGGGCAAGTAAGATTTTTTCATTGAGTAAGATTTTATAGTTGTTACCTTTTACCGTCATGGCATCAAACAATGGTCAACATTGAGGCTGGAAGTGGAAATGCATTTATAAGAGTGACAGTCAGTTGAATTTTGGGCAAGTGAAAAGTTGGTTTGGGCAAGTTCCCAACTAAATTTTTTATGTGCTTGCCCGATAGGACAAATGATTTTTAGAAAACTTGTCCAACCCTGATGTGTCAGGTCAGACACATGGCTGCTGAGTGGTGATGATTCAGACATGAGCATATGTACTTACAGGCTACTGTAGAAGCCACATGATGTGTCAGATTGGACACGTGGCTGTAGGTGGTGTGTGTGATGATTCAGAGGCAAGCACATCGATGCACTTGCCACACGACGAGTGTGGTGTAACACATGGATGCAGAGTGGCGATGATTCAGACATCAGGATAATACTTACAGGTCACTGTACATTCTGTAGACTCCACATAATGAAATGGTTTGACATGTGGCTCGTGATGCCTAACCTACATGTAGTAAACTGTTTGAACACACCAAGTCCTGCATTGTTCTTAATTAGTGCTGCTTAGGCCCAATCTATACAGAGGTTTTGCCGATATCTGTGGATGTGTCGGGAGGGATCTGGAACGTTGGCTGCGGGACACCCGTGCCACTTGCAGTCATAAACAGCTATATAGCCTAATGAGCCCGCGTTGTATGCTAATGAGCCTTCCCGAAGTCGGGACACATCTACACGCGCGTGGAAGCTGTCTGCTGTCTGGACCCCTGCTAAGCTATCGGGGACCCCTGCTAAGCTATCGTACGAATGGTCCGGACCTTTCGGGAGAAATTTTCCCGATATCTTTATGGCGATATTGCAGTTCCATCTAGACGCTGTAAAAAAGCTGCCGGCGAGAGGTTGTTGGCTCACCGATATCGGGAAAAAACGTGTCTAGATCGTGCCTTAGTCCCACAGTCTTCTCAAGTGCTGCTCTTCTCCCCATGATATAATATGAGAAGAACTGCTTCATTGATCACACTCTGAGAAAGACAGTATCATAGCTATGTTGTGGAGTTGTGTTATCTTTTTGCTTTGACTTCACGAATGAAGATCCAATGTTCTTGTCCACGTTATGCTAGTACTAGTAACCAGTGGGTGGCAAGGCCAATGGGTGATGGGCACATTTGGCCACAGCTGTTGCACAGGAATGACTAGAGCTACACAATATGTACTAAATACACCCATGATCATTTGTAATACAAAACAAACAATTAAAAAGATATTAGCTCGGTGAGGAACTCATGTGCACGGTACATGTAACACAACAGTTTTTTTATGTTTCTAGTAAGTACAAACTGCGTAAGACTGGACTAATAGCTTTGATCCACACAAATTGGCATGTGACAACCCTAATCTTCTTACCGATAATTGTGTTGGATTTTATAATGTGCTGGAGGTGAAGCTCTAGTCTTATTAAAACTCCCTCACGAAGCTCAGTTCAATAGCCGAAGCACAGGGGAAACGCAGGAGACATACACCATGCAGAAGAGGAGATATCTCCTGTGTGTATCATGCCTTTTCCCCCAGTCAGAGAGCTTCTAACATTTGTTTTAGAGGATATATATCTGATAAGTTTCCTTATGGCCAATTAGACACTGTGATTCTTATATGTGTTCCTCTTGTGATTCGGGTGATAAGTCACACCCAGGCCTCTAGCCAGCGTCTGTTTTTCCGTCATTTGACGGAAATTTGCTGCGTCTGACGGAAAGTTTTTAAAACCAATCCGTCAACCTTGACGGACAAAAATCTTTGGTGGAAGCTACAGACGGCTTGGTGACGCCGTCCACGGCCGTAAAAGCCACACACTGTTTGTTTTGCTATTGTTATGATTGTTGACAATGTGTGTCAGCGCCCTTTCGCATACGATAATCTCATTAAAACACGTTTTTCAAGGTCTCAGTTCAGTGCTTCTAATCAATTTTCGTGTTTTTCGCGACGATTGTAATTGGCTGATGGAAAAAATTCGAGCTGGCTAAAGCCCTGGTCACACCCTAGGAGGAGAGCTGGGCAGAGTTGATGGACAACAGGCTCCTATATCCTTATCTCTGGGGCTAATAATGTGTGAAAAATCAATTATCCACGGATATTAGCAATGATTCTATTGGGTTTTGTGTCTATCATCCTTCAGTCATACATACAATGTAGTAATCACATTGGGAAAGTGTTCTTGTATGTGTTGACTGCATGACTGAGATGGGAAAACCAGATTTACATCCTTGTCAATTTAGGACTTCAATGTAGTGTTGAGATCAGTGTGCAGACCATGGACTAATAGAGAATGCTTCTTACACAACCAGGTGTACTTAGGCCACACCAATTTGATTTCTTGGTTCACGGATTTTTTTCATAAAAAATATGGAGCGAGAGGGCGAAATAAAAATAAAAATTGTAAAATGGTTGGGGCAAAGGTAACGGCTAATCCAAAACATTAAAAAAAAAGTTTTCAGCTTGAAAAAAGTACAAAAACACTATTATTGTACAGTAACAGCACCTGTACCCACACTTTAAGGAGCTTATAATTTAAAGGCCAATTTGCTACACCAGAAAGTTGGTGAATGCCTTTCATTAATGGTGAAAATTTGCTGAGTGGTAATCTTTATTTTTATTTTTTTTCCCAAAAAATAGGAGCGAGCGAATCCGTGAACCAAGAAATTAAATCGGTGTGGCCTTACATTCAGGGTTGTAGCCAGCCTGAAATCGTTTTCCGTCCCCTCAATTTTGAATCCTATCGAGTGCCCAAGGTGCCAGACGTCGTGACCTTTCTAGGTTGGTTTGAGTGCATGCACCCCAGAAAATTTTGAAATCTAGATCCTCTGAAACAATATCTCCTGCATTTTGAGATATAGATTTTGCTGATAGACTCAACTGTTCAATGGCAACTGTTTTGATGAAAAATTACAAAAGGGAGACAGTTTTATAATATCTTTTCAAATCGATTTTTGTCCGTCACAGAGGACGGAATGGTCAAAAACATTTTTCCGTCCCCAGCTGCAAAATTCCGTCACAGGACGGAAGGACTGGTGCTGGCTACAACCCTGCTTACATTAATTGCTTACGTTTCGATGTCTGTCAGACACCTACGTCAGAGCTTCTAACTGGAGTTCTGTTTCTCACCACTATATGTAGCCGATGTAGGTAGCGCTTTTGCGGTGAGAAAACAATCCCATATGTGGCTAAGCTTGTATCCCCCCTCGTCCCGGTTCATCACTGGGGTTGACTTTCTTATCCAGAACTCCAATAAGAAGCTCTGACGAAGGTGTCTGAGAGACATCGAAATGTCAGCAATGTAAGTACCTGCTGGTTGTGTAAAAAGAGTTCTCCTATATCCTATATTGTACCAACCTGATGAAACTATTTTCGGAAGAACATGGACTAATAGGTCAGGATCAAACCTGGTGAGTCAGTGGGGTTGCTGCCTGTTCAGCCCTTGCACGCTATGGGTCCTGAACTTGGACATGACCTCTACCTGCTAAATAAGTCACGCTCAGGCCCGAAAAAAAGTTTTTGTTTCCTGTTTCAGAACTGAAAAAATTAGGGTAGGTAGGTAGGGATGATCTTTTCTTTTTCTTGTAATTTTTTTTAGGCTGGCCAAAACTCTAGTGTGACATACAGTTGAAGAAAGAAAACTGAAATGCATAAGGACACTAAGTGCCTTTCAATGTCAAACTTGGATGTTGTGCATAAAAGACACATTTATCCTTCAGGAGATAGGACAGGCAGTGTTTTTACTTCAATAGGAAGCAGGCTGAATAAAAATTCTAACTAGATGCTATGTGAATCTGCTGCCCACCCCCCAAAAAAGTCTAGGGTTGGCAGGTTTTTCTGGTCTTATTGATGTATTACTCCGAGTGGGTACCCTAAAAGAGGTCTGAGCCAAAAAATAAACGGCTGCACAGACGCATGTTTTTAGCGGTGAGAAATTCCCTTGTAGCCAGCGGAACTGATCTCAAAAGTTAGATTGGTGAAAGCTTATTAAATGTAACTGAAGAAATTACCCTTGCCAAACTGGTCTGTAGTGTGGCTTTAAGGCCAGAAACATTATACCAACATTAAGGCCAGCATAGGACACTTTGCCATGGTGATTTCGCGCCTATTATAGCTGTCCATGTACCCCTCCCTCAACTGTCAGCCAGGCAGTGTCTTGAGCCAATTAGTGAGCATTACAAGAGCATTAATGCTTTGTGCCACAGATATTAGTTACGGTTGACCCTTATATTAACAAGTGGTACATGGGTTAATCCCCAGCCACCTTAGCATTGTTTTCCTGTTGGAAACTAGATAGTGACTACAAAGGCACAGGGTCTCTGACAATGGGACTGGGAGAAAGGAAAGTAGTTTGCAGTAATCATGCACTTGTTCACATGTAATGTATGTTTTCCTTGTAGTAATGCTTGGCAAGTTTGGTCTTAGGAACAACTTACTACCATGGCCCTCTTACAAACCCCAGGAGTCTGCAGGTTTGAAATGGAGTCAGTACCAGCCTGCAGCTGGCATGGGTTTGTTTACATTATGGTTGATAGTTCAATGTGGGTTACAAGATGAAAAAAATGTTTATTGTTATGCCTCTTTGAATTGTCAAAGCAAACATGCATGTCAGGGATTTTAACTATATGTATACAGTATAGACTAGCTGGATAGTGTTTAGTGTCAGCTAAATTATAATTAATTCATTCTTTTCAATGGTTTCCTCAGACAGGAACCACTATTGTGCCCCAGGAACCACTATAATTGTAACTACTGTTAACCCCTAACTGGAAATTCAGGAAAATCTATTTGGTTTCAGCCCACTTACTTCTAAAGTAGATTTCACTACTGAGTGTAAAGAGGGCAAACAGTTGCCTTTGTCCAGCACACTTCTTAGATTGACTATAGTTCAGACATATATACCTTACTAGTGGCTGTACTAGGCCAGTCACATGACCCAGCCCTAGGTATGTCACATGATACCCTCCAAGATTCTGGGCCAGTACAAGTAACAGAGCAGGGGGGCTAGGTACCTAGAAGGGGGTTTCATGCAGCCTGCACATGGGCTTTCTATAGCTACAGCTATTTAAGGTACAGGTATGGCAAGATTTGACTAGGTATGTAGAATACAGAAAAAAGAAACAAGCATCATTGACACAGATAGCTTGATCCACCCCTCTACACTGACCCACATCTGTCACCATTGGTGTCTGGACTTGAGGATCTCCCTAATTCCCTAATTACATGGCTCATCTGGCAGAACTAACTTAAACAAACACAGGATACTTCTCCACTACAGGAGGTCATGTCTGTATACTTAGCTGATCATTCCTGGTGCTTCTATGAATTGCAATGAGTGGAGAAGTTTTTGTCTGCAATATCACTAATATTAGTTGTGGTTCCATTTTGCATGTGCTTTCTGCCATCTTACATTGCAAGTGTAGGGAAGACACAATTGCATCTTCTATAAAATTAAGACAATTCCTGAGAGCTGCACACAGGCATACAATTATGTATGTTAAAGTGCTCTATTGATCGATAGTCCTTCATTTACTTAGACTACTAAAACTACTGTTGAAATGAGTTCCTTTTAGTTTACTTAACTGTCACATTGAGTAGGACTACAATTCCCACAACTCTGCTTTTTTATACTGACATTGACAATGGCCCACAGACCCCTCCATCTATGTCCAGTAAGTATCTGAACAACAGAACATGAGAGACTCTAGTTTTGACTTTTGGAAGAGATGGGACTAGTTCCTACCTAAAGCCAAGCCTTTTTGCCCTGCCTAAAAGCTTTCGGTGTTTGTTTTAGAAGAACTTCAGTAAAGAGTCATCGCTACTTAGGACACAACAGCCAGTGAAAGGCCTATGTGCATGTAGTTCCTGGTAATCAATCACTCTAGGAGAAGAGCCTGGCTGCAGCTGGGCAGAAGGTCTTCTGGCCTTATCTGTGGGGCTAACTTTTTGTAGCATATCAATTATCCACGCACTGCATGCAAGGGGCCAAGCATCATGTACCCCTTTGACACAGCCCTGTTTTTCTCTTCTTCAGTTTTCAACTTGTATACTAGTAAGCTGTCTTTTTCTTAAGTTGAATATAAAGTTACCTATTCATAACAGACCAATCCATATAAAAGTGAACTTGAAACATAACCAAGTCCTTATTGGAGGAACTTACAAGTGGAGTACCCTGACATGGTCTAACAGGTCACCTGATATGGGTCCCTATCTGTCTGTTCTAGAATTCAGACCACAGTCAGCTTCAATACAGATCCAAGAGCTCTTTTGTTTTTGGTTGAGTGTCAGCTGTGTGAAGGTTGGGGGGGGGGGTGTTCTCCCATGTTTTGGCAGTTACATATATAGTCAGCCTTGGGGTTTAGTTATGGGTAGGTTGGATACTAGCTGGAGATACTAGTTTCATATTAGCATGAAAAGTGTCTTAAATCTATTCAAAGTCAAACCGACAGTTTTTATGAATAGCATGAATTACAATATTGTGAATCAATACACTTTGAAATGGTTATCGTAACATGAAACTCAGAGATTGACTGACACATGTCTTTATACTGTCAAAGATGAATGAAATTTTCATTTTCTAGTAGTAAATAGATATATCGTACGGTAATCACTGATACAATCACAGCTACATTGTACATGAACATGTGCACAGTACAACTGATTTTACAGGTATAGGACCAGTATAACGCCTTATGTGCTGTCAGAATGGATACTGGTAGTACCGGAAAAAATTCAACATAGTAGCCTATTCTGTCTTTGTTTATTTAGACTTATGCCATCATTCTAAACCTTATCACCTTCATCTTAAGAAATCCATTCAACTTCATATCATGTGGTACTTTCTTTAATGCCCAGCCAGACAATGTTTTTGTCTTTTTCAAGTGCTAACTTTTTATATAATTTAGTGGTTAAAATAGATATACATTTTATAAGTCTAAAGACAAGCTTACATGTGAGTGTAAGTACATAATGATAGTGTGCATCACTGTTTCATTTGGTCTGACTTGATTTTGTTCTCAAAGAGACTTGCTTTTGCTTTTCCCCACATTTGCCAGGCAGCTTGTGTCACAGCAGGACATGAGGTGAAAGGAAATATGGTTGACCTTTTAGTGACCAGGTCATCCCAGGCAGACTTGCACTGATAGGCAATCCCCTGATGCAGTCCCAGGGAAACATCCACAAACTCTGCACCCAATGATACATTTTAGATGGCCCTCATACATGTAACTTCATGAGAAACATTTTGTAAACTTATCAGGGTTTTGTGTCCGACTCATTTTTTAGTTCAAATTCAAAGTTATGTTAAGACATGGCAGTCACTTCTTGAAAACAGCAAAAATGTTCATGGCATTCTTCCTAGATTCTTTCTTGGCACAGTCTAATGGCAGGTAATTGTAGAACACAACTCATTTTTTCCTAGGCCTCAGCCATGCTACAGTTTTCACCCCTGCCCCTTGTGATGTTGACTTCCCACTCGTACGTACAAAGTCAAGGCTGTGTGTAGCGAAACGTGCGCTTCCGTGCGGCCTCGTTATTTTGTGGAGAGGCTCACATGGCCTTGAGTGATTGAGAAATTGAATGTTATCCAACATTTTTACATACATGTCCACGTTCCTAGTCTGCAAGAAAGATGAATTTAACCATTGAAAATCTGCCGTCTATATAGCATGGACTGCAGCATGCTGTCATTCGTGTTCTTATTTTACTTTTAGTTTGCAGGGCTCGAAATACTTTTTCTGCGTACCTGCATTGGTGAAGGTAACACTGAAAATTACCTGCACCAGACAAATTTTACCTACACCACTCTGAATTTAGGAAGTATGGATCATACTATATTGTTCAGGACCTATTGCTATTTTCTCTTGTATACTTTCTAGGTAGGGGTTAACTGTCAATACTGCTTAATAATATATAAAACCCATGAACCAGTACAGGTTAGGCCACACCAATTTAATTTCTTGGTTCACGGATTTTTTCATAAAAAATATGGAGCGAGAGGGAAAAATAAAAATAAAAATAAAAATTGTAAAATGTTTGGGGTAAAGGTACCGGCTAATCCAAAACATATAGAAAAAAAGTTTTCAGCTTGAAAAAAAGTACAAAAACACTATTATTGTACAGTAACAGCACCTGTACCCACACTTTAAGGAGCTTATAATATAAAGGCCAATTTGCTACACCAGAAAGTTGGTGAATGGTTTCATTAATGGTGAAAATTTGCTGAGTGGTAATTTTTTTTTTTTCCCAAAAATAGGAGCGAGCGAATCCGTTAACCAAGAAATTAAATCGGTGTGGCCTTAGGTGCAGGTAGACACCAGAAATACCTGCACAGCTCCAATTTTACCTGCACTAACCTGCATATGCAGGTGGTATTTCGAGCCCCGGTTTGCCAAGTCTGCTGTCAAATTTCCATGGAATGATTGTAATTTTGTCTGACTTAAATTGAAATAATGAGAGAATTGCCTACCTGTGTGCTATATTTCTCACTATTGAATGTAGGACATAAAGTTCAGCAGTAGGACTCATTATTATGGCAGTATCAAAAGTTGTAGTGTTAGGTACATAATCTAGCTGCTGGTGTGGTTCAAGCTAGTCCAGATGTGAAGATTGTTTCTCTTAACTCCTGTGTTTCATTCAGTGAGAGAAACTGTAAATGTTTTGATCATTGATTCCTTATATGAGTTCCCTATGGTCTGACACTGTTAGGTCCACTCAGGGATCAAAATACTTTTTTTTTGTTACATGCAAAATTGCAAGTTGCCAAAAATTTTACGTGCAATTTGAAAAATTTACATGCAAAATACAACTAGGCGGCGATCGCGATGAGGATCTCTTGCTTGAATCGGTGAATTTTGATTACATCTAGTGAAGCTACAGGAGAAAGTTACTGGCAAAAACAAGGAAGGAAAAAGAAAGACGTCCATATGTCGTTCTGTCTAAGAGTAGGGTGTCTAATTCCTCAGTATTTTTACTATAGGCCAGGTATTTTCAACATGCAAGACTGCAAGTTCAGAATATTCTTACGTGCAAATATTGAAAATTATGTGCAAATTGCAAGTTAAGTATGTGTATTTCGAACCCTGCCACTGGTCATTGTTGACTAATTTGAAATGTCTGAGCTGTGTGTGTCTGTGTTAAGTCTATATTTAACTCCAGTGCTCAGCCTGGCATATCTGGCAACAATGATGGAGCATTCATCATTTAACCAGTGCCAGGGCTCGAAATACCACCTGCATGCAGGTTAGTGCAGGTAAAACTGGAAATGTGCCTGCCAGGTATTTCTGGTCTCTACCTGCACCTAACCTGCATTGGTCCATGTACCCTGGTTTTATACATAAATGGCATACGATGTAGATGTGGAGTGTTATTAGTTGCATTAAAAATTACCACCTATAATGTATAAAAGAAAAGAATGGCAATGGTTCCTGATCAATTTTAGTATGGTCCATACGACTTAAATTTAGAGTGGTGCAGGTAAAATTTGTCTGGCGCAGGTAATTTTCAATAGTATGCAGAAGTATTTCGAGCCCTGCCAGTGCCTAATGTTGTGATCACCATCGAATGGCGGCTCCGTAGTGATTTTAAGCCTCAATACATATTAAAAGTCTTGTTGTGAAAATTCTTTGATATCAGTCAATATTTGGGACTCCAGTATAGAATTGTCGTGCATAAGTGCACTTCATTTTTTGACATGAATATTGACAGGACAGCGTAAGGCAAGAGCAGTGTAATCTACCAGCAGGGCTCAAATACGTTTTTTTGGAATACCTGCACTAGTGAAGGTAACATTGAACATTACATGCATTACTCTTAATTTAGGAAGTATGGATCATACTGAAATTGCTCAGGAACCTTTGCTTTTTTTGCTTCTATACTCTATAGGTGGTAGAAGTTAATGCAGCTAATAACAATCCACATACACTTACATCATATGGCATTTATGTATAAAAGCCAGTGCAGGTTAGGTGCAGGTAGATACCAAAGATGCCTGTTCAGCTCCAATTTTACCTGAATTAACCTGCACATATATGACAGGTAGTATTTTGTGCCCTGTACCAGTAATGCAGGGGTTTGAGCACTGCAAGGAGAATCCTCTTACGGAGACCACTTCAACTGGATTTGTTGGCTCTCAGATTTATAGTGCTACACTGGAAAATACAGATGAAATGTGCGCACAGTTAGAATGTACATTTAGTAGTAATACTTTTAAGTTTTCCTCCTTTTTTTTATCTTGTTTGAAACTTGGATACTTATTCAGCAGAATCATTATTTTAATTTTTGCTTAGAATTTCTGAAATAAATTAAAAGAAAATAATTTCTGGTGCTTTTGTTGCCGCATTTATGTACATTTAGGTCAAACTGGGGCTGGCTGAAAATTACTTTCATAAATTTTCCCTTAAATTTGCAGTAAGTCGGATAAAATAGAGTTATCCTGTGTTTTTGTTGTTATGTTACTTGAAGGTTAAAGACTTATGGCATACTGGACCATCCCATTTGTGCCCAACCTGTTTTTTCTACAGTGTTACTGTATGTAGTACAATATGTACATGCCTGTCCTTAGTGCTGAACTCACTGTTGCCATGCCTTCACTTGGCCTCGGAGCCGGCAAAAACACTTTGTTATACTTTAACGAGCAATTTCTAAAGAGGACAAAACCTAACAAATAAAGAATTTCTCAAAGCTGTCCTTGGTGCTGACCTCTCTGTTGCCATGCCTTCACTTGGAGCCAACAAAACTACTTAAGCTATATTTTTGTAAGACTTTAACACACAATTTCTAAAGAGTACAAAACCTATGAGATGAAGAATTTCCTATACCTGTCCTTGGTGCTAAACTCACAGCTGCCATGCCTTCACTTGGAGCCTACAAAACTTCTTAAGCTATACCTTTGTAAGACTTAAACGAGCAATTTCTAAAGAGTACAAAACCTATCAAAACGTAGTTCCATACCTGTTCTTGGTGCTGAACTCACCGTGCCTTCACTTGGAGCCACTAAACTACTTAAGCTTTATCTTTGTATGACTTTAACAAGTAATTTCTTAAAAGTACAAACCTATGAGATGAAGAATTTCCCATACCTGTCCTTGGTGCTGAACTCACTTTTGCCATGCCTTCACTTGGAGTCAACAAAAAGAGTTAAGCTATATCAGTTATACTTTAATAAGCAATTTCTAAAGAGTACAAAACCTAACAAATGAAGAATCTCCCATACCTGTCCTTGGCTCTGAACTCACTGTTGCCATACCTTCACTTAGAGCCAGCAAAAATAGTTTAGCTTCATACATTTATTTGATGTAATAGCTTTAACGAGCAATTTCCGAAGAGCACACAACCTAGCAGATGAAGCATTTCCCATGAAATGTCAAGTGTTCATGGTATGTAAATTATGTATTTCTGTATACCTGAGTTTGCGACATTTTGAGCAATCTTATGTGAGATGTTCTGACATGAAGTTATTTGTGATCTCCAAAGTTGTTGTTTTTATGTTGATTTGTCTTATAATTAGCTGTGACATATGCACATTCAGGCCTCGAAATTAACTTTTTCCCCTACTGTCCCAGAGGTGTTCCCAAAAATAAATTCCAATCGTCCCGAAGTGAGGATGGATGGTCCCAAGTAGGAAGTATGTAACAATAAATATAATGCTGAGTCAGACTCAGAGTACACAATTTCTGTATAACTAATTGTCAATTACAACTATATAATAAACTCAACATCGACGCAGATTCAAACGTGTCTTGAGACAAACCAAACATAACAAGTGGAGGTTGGGAAGAAAAACTTTTTAACTGGCGATTTTGGGCCATCAGAAGGACAATTATTATCTTCTGACATTAAAGATGTACACTGTTTGTGTAGAACTTTAAGACTTACATGTCGAATTTCCTTCTGAAGATTTTACTACTATAAATGCCGTGGCGCGCAGCTGGGAGAATCGAGCAGATCATCAGTAAATAAGCTGCCACCAAGCTCCCGTAACCCCAGTTAACTTCTTGATAAAAACACTACATGACATATTACAGAGTCTAAAATGTTTCCAAAAATTTTTCTCCGGTAAGATGGCATTGTTTTCACTTTGTTTTTTGAGGTTCATGTGCCAGGATTTCCATGCACATTGCGCTGTAATACACTAGACTTGGGGAGCACGGATCTAATTTGGGGGGTTTTTGAGAGTCGAAAACTGACTTTTTTCATTCTGCAAATTTGCAGATTTATTTATTTTTCATCTGTAGTCTTATAAATCTATGTGTAAATTGCAGATTGCAGACAGGTATTTCGAACACTGACGGGGTTTACATTCTGATGTTGATTATTTTTCTATCGTCCCAAAAAAGGTCCCAAAGTGATTTTCTAGTGTTCCCGCCCTAAATTTTTGGTGCCCCGGGCCTATGGGACTATGTTAATTTCGAGCCCTGACATTGTTAGTTAATCTTAAACAAAGTTCCAGTGGTTGTTGTAAATTTACAGTATGTAATTTTCATCCTTAGATCCAGTGGACAAAACTGAAGACCCACCCAATATGCCTGTACATGGACCAGATCGACATTGAGATGGAAACATGTGATGAACCCAGGGCACCCAACAACCCCTCACCTTTCATGAGCCAGGGGTAAGTACAGCTAACCCAGGTCACCTAACTAACCCACCCAACAACCCCTCACCTTTCATGAGCCAGGGGTAAGTACAGCTAACCCAGGTCACCCAACTAACCCACCCAACAACCCCTCACCTTTCATGAGCCAGGGGTAAGTACAGCTAACCCACGCAACAACCCTTCATGAGCCAGGGGTAAGTACAGCTAACCCATGCAACAACCCTTCATGAGCCAGGGGTAAGTACAGCTAACCCTGCCAACAACCCCTCACCTTTCATGAGCCAGGGGTAAGTAGTCTGAGTAGTTGAGTTTTTTAATTTTATCACTTTTGTCCTTTCTTTGGGTTTCTTTTCTTTTAATACCTCTCCTTTGTGTTCTGTTTCTCTGTGTTTCTGTGTTCTGATGTTTCACAGTCCAACGTCAGTACCTTTATCTAAAGACCCTGTCAAGAACCTTTCCGAGAGGAGGTATCCATTGTTATTTTCTCTCATGGATATTTTTTGTCTGTTTGGTTTTCAGTGCAAGGGTGCTCCTTGTTGTATCAAAGAATTTGCAGAGTTTTAGATAATAATTTGGCTTTTTTTTCTTATAAAATTATTGACTGCAGATGTGTCTGAGAAGAAAGCTACAAGAGAGTTGCCCATTTTATCAATATGAAATAATTTGCAGAATTGTTAGCAATAATTTGGCTTTCTTTCGTGTAATAGTGTTGACAGCAAATGTATTTGAGAAGGAAGATATAAGAGAGTGACCACCGGATGCAAAAATTTGATATGTATTTACCATAGCAAATTACTGGTCTTTTGAGATGCATGAGCTCTATTACTGTTACTGGTTTGGTGTGTTAAGAAGGTGTAAGTGTTTATTATTTATTGTTTGTTTGTTTATTTTGCAGAGGTGACACGAAGTACGGTTTTGCAGAGAAGGTGGTGGATGGGATGTCTCTGACGATCAACTCCGTCACCATCCGCTTCATCTCTCACGCCTTCCACGCATCCTTCCAGGTAAGGACTGAACCCAACACTGGTGTGAGACCCTCTCTCATGCCTTCCACGCATCCTTCCAGGTAAGGACTGAACCCAACACTGGTGTGAGACCCTCTCTCATGCCTTCCACGCATCCTTCCAGGTAAGGTCTGAACCCAACACTGGTGTGAGACCCTCTCTCACGCCTTCCACGCATCCTTCCTGGTAAGGTCTGAACCCAACACTGGTGTGAGACCCTCTCTCACGCCTTCCACGCATCCTTCCAGGTAAGGTCTGAACCCAACACTGGTGTGAGACCCTCTCTCACGCCTTCCACGCATCCTTCCAGGTAAGGTCTGAACCCAACACTGGTGTGAGACCCTCTCTCACGCCTTCCACGCATCGTGGTCAATGGTCATTACCTAAGTAATAACATTATACTGTATGTTGACATAGCCTTGAGCAGATCTTCACAAAACAAAACAAACACATGCACAAAAACAAAACAACACCAAGGAAACAAGTTGGTGAGGCTTTGATCCAGAATTTGGTGCCAATGATTTTGCCACCATCATTTCCTGTCATGCTTTACTTGTTGAGCAATAAGAGCACACCCTCCCCAGTAGTTATGAGTAATAGCAATCACAAACCCATTATAGCCCTACCGCATACATGTACATTTTGCACGTTGTACAATAGGCTTATGGGAGCTACTGTAAATGCATTTAAGTTCGCGGGGATTTAATTTCGCGGCAACGGGAAAATGGAGTATACACTGTTGTTTTCAATTCACGGTAGCGCTATCCCGCAAATTTATTATTGTTCTGTACTGTTACTAGTCACATACTGTATTCTGAATATTGTGGTGGTTCTAAGTTTGCAGTTCAGCGGCCACTGCCAAAACCGCAGATATAAAACCACCGTGAAAGTTTCTGCATTGATTTTACAGTATGCTCTGGGCAAGTGAAAATGTGTCGTACAAACTTCAGCTGTCTTTCTATCAAAATTGTTGTTATAGAGCCATTTTAGTGGTCAGACTTGCTGGAAAATGATTGAGAAATCAATCCTTTGGAGAATGTGTATGTTTCTGAAGATGTTGATCGTGGGATGATCACTTATAATAATCTTCTTCGAATTAATTCCTATTTGGGCAAATTATTTTTCTCCTTTTTCGTCGTATATAGAGGGGTCTTCAGGAAATATTTTAATGTGCTCGAGAACTAACGACCCAGACATAATAAAAAGCTAATTGGTGTGTCATTACCAACTGTTCTATTTGGCCGTTAGCGGAGCAACTGTGGTGGAAGTAAGATGTCTGGCAGGAATAACGAGTCATCTAATTACCAACATCGTTAGCAAGCAGCAGCATTTCCAGAAACTTTGGTGTATTGATTACCTTTGGCTGTTATATCATCTTTGCTTAAGCCATGGATGATTATTTGGATTACTGGGAATCCAAAACTGATGCGAGCATGCGAAGAAAAAAAAATAGTTTTTGCCCAAAATGGTCAGGAATCTTGAAGAAACGAGTGTAGTTTGGTATACTGAGTTTGATATACTGAACAATTATAGATTCTTCATTTATTTTTTTTTTATTTGACTGCCAAATTGGCATTCTGGGACATTAGTAATGTTTTGAGATTTTTGTTTCCAGTTATGGCACACAGTTGCTCAGTTTGCAGCTGCTTTGTACAATTTACAATTGTTTTTATCTAAATAGATGAAACTTGATGCAGGCAGGCATCGTCAATAAAATAAAATCAACATGGCCTTAGCAGAAAATGATTTTTTACATAAGACTTTTGGCTTGACGTCATTCATGAAGGCTAATTTTGGTGGACTCTGCCATATTTTTGGTTCTAAGTTGTCTACTGTTGTTTGTTTGTTGCTTACTGTTGTTTGTTGTTTCCAGCTGTCGAGAATACGAGCCCGCAGTACCACTCCTCAGTGGCAGGTGGCCGACCTTCGTATGACCCGGATCAAGGACACGGAGAGGGGGATGGTGCTCACTTTCAAGGTCAGGGCAGAGGAGTGTTTTTTTCATTAATCCCCTGGCTGCGAAAAGGAAGTAGTCAACCCACCCAATTATGGGTCAGGGCTCGAAATACTGGGTGCATGTGCACCCAGGTGCACCCAAAATTGGAACTGTGCACCCAATTATTTTCAGTGGGCACACAGGGTGCACCCAAATATTTTCTTAGGTTTATGTATGGAAAGATATCAAGTATACTACTATACATCATATTCTTGACATCTAAGTGTTAGAAAGATAATAAAAAATGTCTGTCATGCTACTTGTTTAAGAATTTGATAAGTTTTGTTATTAGGTCTTTTTGACATTCTACTTAAATTAAGTGGTGCACCCAAAAATTTTTTGGTGCACCCAATTTTTAAGCAAAAGATATCACCCACAGGGCTCGAAATTCATTTTGGGGATTAGGTGCATTGGTGCACCCTTTTTTTTAAGCTGGGTGCACCAATGCACCTAATCCCCCAAATGAATTTCGAGCCCTGTGGGTGATATCTTTTTTAATCTATTATTCTCTCCTTTTATTTGGTGTCCAGGAGATTGACTCAGGCAGACCCTTGGTATACATTTGTAGATAAGACTGATACCTGTACAAGTTATGTTAAGTGATGACTGTCTTGTTTGGTTGTTGAACAGGAGATTGACTGGCAGACCCTGCGGATCGAGGCTGACGCTGTGAAGACGGAGAAGACAAACTACGTCTCCACTCCTGTCCGCCTCATCACCAACCAGTCCCGCATCAGGATCGTCATCAAGAAACAGCTGCATGTGAGTCAGGGGTGGGTTGTCGTGGGTGGTTGTTATGGGTCGGTTGTCATGGGTGGGTTGTTGTTGTTGGGGGATTGGCATCAGGATCGTCATCTAGAAACAGCTGCATGTGAGTCAGGGGTGGGCTGTTATGAGTGGGTTGGTGTGGGTGGGTTGGTTGGTTGTCATGGGTGGATTGTTGTTGGTAGCTATAGGTTGCTGTGGGTGGATCACTGCTGATTGGTTTTCGTGGGTGGTTAATGTCATTGTTGGATTTTGTCTAGTGGGATTTCTAGTTCGGAGGCTTTTGAGGGTTGGATTCCCATGTTGGTTTTTGTGGGTTACATGTACTGTACTAACTTAGATTTCAGCCTTGCGTTCAGAGCAAAACAACTGAAAGTGTTGTTTTTGCTTCTTTTTGCCCACGTTATTAACAGGTGACTTGATGACCCGGGTGTACAAATACGTATCCTTCACACTCGACAGACCCAGAGTTACCAACCAGTTAAAAGTGTGTGGTTTCTCATCATAGATTGTATGATGGTCTCTCACCACTGTTGTGCCCCCCTCCCCACACAGGACTGCAGTGTAGTGTCCTCCAAGCTGCACCTGATCCTGGACGACCTGTTGTGGGTTCTGACGGACAGCCAGCTGAAGGCCATGGCCTCCTTCATGCAGTCTCTCACCACAGTTTTATATAAAGGTCTCTCACCACTGTTGTGCCCCCCTCCCCACACAGGACTGCAGTGTAGTGTCCTCCAAGCTGCACCTGATCCTGGACGACCTGTTGTGGGTTCTGACGGACAGCCAGCTGAAGGCCATGGCCTCCTACATGCAGTCTCTCACGGCCACAGTTTTATATGATGGTCTCTCACCACTGTTGTGCCCCCCTCCCCCACACAGGACTGCAGTGTTGTGTCCTCCAAGCTGCACCTGATTCTGGATGACCTGTTGTAGATTCTGACCAATGGCATGTAGTCTCTAATCTCAGTTCATATGATGGTCTCTCACCACTGTTGTGCCCCCCACCCCACGCAGGACTGCAGTGTTGTGTCCTCCAAGCTGCACCTAATCCTGGATGACCTGTTGTGGGTTCTGACGGACAGCCAGCTGAAGGCCATGGCCTCCTACATGCAGTCTCTCAGCAAGCTCATCAGGAAGTCAACGGAACAGAACAAGAGAGATGCCTCATCCCAGGTAAGGGTCTGCATTCTAGTTCTCTTAAGATAACAGGGTTGCAGTCAAATTTCAATCCTATACGTTTTCAACTGTAAGAAGTTTGCTACGACCATCATTATTCGTCTTTGATTTGAAACGACCATAGCATTCTCCTTGATGCAGGCCACAGCAAGTTGTACAGTGGGGTAGTTGAATTAGTCTTTTAAAAGATGAAACACAGTAGTAGTACATCCACTTACACCTGTGAAGTACAGTCCGAAGTACAATGTTATCTTTATTAGTATCATCTATAACTACATCTATAGTTAGGCCACGTTGATTTGATTATATGGATGACATCCGCGCTCGCACCAATTTTCGGCCATTTCCAAAAAAAAAAGTTTTCGACCACACAATAAATTGTGCAAAGCAGCTGTAAAATGAGCACAAATATTCCGTAGATTGAAAAAAAAAGTATCAGAAAACAGATAGCTAATGCCATAGAATGCCAAAATGAATCTAAAGTCAAAGAATAAGATGTGAAAGGACTTCTTGTCCCCCCGGTTAGACCCCAAATGCCTGCCGACATATAGTGTGTCCATTTTGTAATTGGCGAAACCTGTTCCTCTGTTTTTTTTTCAGGTCTGTTTTTTTCGGATTGGTCTAAGAAGAAAAAAAATGTTTTGCACCCGTAAGATGTACTGGTCCCTACACCTAACTGTTAGTATACCATACTATGTGTGTTTAGTCCTATGTTCAACCTTCCTGGCCACTTTGATTTCATACTGAAGGCAACTTTTTTTTCGGCCAACCTTTTTTTTTATTCCCTCGCTCGCATCAGTTTTGGAGTTCCCGGAGGATGTCATCCATATAATCAAATCAACATGGCCTTACAGGCAA
Organism: Branchiostoma floridae x Branchiostoma belcheri; assembly: GCA_019207045.1. Taxonomy (NCBI): domain Eukaryota; kingdom Metazoa; phylum Chordata; class Leptocardii; order Amphioxiformes; family Branchiostomatidae; genus Branchiostoma; species Branchiostoma floridae x Branchiostoma belcheri. The sequence goes on along the minus strand of CM033026.1, from coordinate 1,757,757 downwards.
AAAAAGTTCAATACAACCCAAAAGACACCCTTTGAGAAATGGTATCATACAAATTGAAGTTTTATCTATCTGCCCCCCCCCCCCTCCAGCCTTCACCACCCTCTCCGCAGCACCATGCGTCCCAGCGCCCCCAGGCGGCGGCCGGGGGTACTGCACCCCGGAACCCCCAGCTGGAGGCCGTCAGCAAGTTCTTCAGCAAGTACGACATGGTGGAGACGTCGTACCACATCTTCACGCGCCGACTCGACTTGCACCTCTGCGACGACACTAACCCCATGGAACAAGGTAGGTACATTATGTAAACATCTGCAGTGGACCTTCGTTTGTGGGTTAGGCCATGTCAGGGCTTGAAATACCACCTGCATATGCAGGTTAGTGCAGGTAAAACTGGAGCTGTGCAGGTATTTGTGATATCTACCTGCACCTAACCTGCACTGGTCCATGTACTGAGTTTTATACAAAATGTCCTATGATGTACTGTAGGTGTACAGTGTATGTGGATTGTTATTAGCTGCATTGGCTGTTACCACCTATTAAGTATTAAAAAAAAATAACAATGGTTCCATAACAATTTTAGTATGATCCATATTTCCTAAATTCAGAGCGGTATAGGTAGGTAAATTTTTCCCGGTGCTTGTATTAATTTTCAATGTTACCTGCACCAGCTAGCAGGTATGCAGAAAAAGTATTTCGAGCCCTGGGCTTCATTTGATTATATGGATGACATCTGTGGTCGCATCAATTTTCATCCGTCTCCAAAAAGAAAACAATTGCAACTATAGTGTAAATTGTACAAAGCAGCTGTAAAAGGAGCAGATATGTGCTGTGAACTGAAAAAACAAATGTTAGAAAACTGATACGATGCCACAGTCAATCTTAAGGTGAAGGGGGACAATAAGAACTTTAAGAATCTATAGTTTTGTATACCATGTATAACCTATAGTTTTGTATACCATGGTTTCTGTGTTGTTATTTATGATGATTCACTTTCAAATTGTTGGTTCTCGGATTCACAAAGCAGGGTGTGCACATTATCACAAACGCCCATTATCAAACATTATTGAGTCTTACAAACAAGCCTTAAGATACCACAAAATATAACTCGTTAAGCTTGTTTTTTTCCTATTTTTTTTTACTTACATGTACCATGTTCATAGATTGATTATTTTGAACTTAGTATACCATTAGTGGATCATAGATCGAGCATCTAAAAAGTGTTGAGTGTGAAAACCCTTGACAGGAAAAAGGGACCGGTTGCACTGGTGGCAAGTCTACAGTCCGTCCGAGCAAGGTACACCGCTGTGTAGTCTGTCGCCATGGCAACCCGCGGGGTTGTCACGGTAACATGGTGTTTGGTCGGGATGTGTTGCCCCCCTCCCCCTTTGTGCACAGTTGTGACTTTGTATGTGACTGTTTTTTGGTAAATAAAAATGCTAACAGCACATTTCAAACAGAAGGTCGATGTTCTCTTCTGAGACTTTCCTCTTTCTTAGTCTTCCTCTCAACTTTTCTTTTTCTTCTGTCCAAGATCTTGCTTTGATAATCTTTCTCTGCTTGCTTGCATCTTATTTTTCTAGAAGTTGTCCAAAACTTCACCTCTTAGAACGCTAGTCCACCTTTTTCCAATTGGTCACCTATATCCATTGCTTTTAAAACAGGCTGTTTAGGGACATCTACAAGTGGATGGATGTTGGTTTCAAATTACAATATTTTTTATATCTTTATATACTTTAGTAAGTATTGCAGTTTGAAACCAAGTTGTCTGTCAACTTGATATACCTACTTAATAGATAACCTTTTTTTTTTCAAACAACGGATATAGGTTACCTCACGGATAAAGGTGAACTAGCAATACTTTCCTTGCTACAGAAACTCACCTTTTGCCTGGCGTTACGTTTCTGTGACCGTCTGTTACAGTATCATTAAGTTGGAGTAGTTCTTATTGTGGAGATGATCATGATTCAACTGTGCATGTGACCATAGTTTATTTGCATGAATATTATTGTGCATGGGCATGATTTTCATCCCAGTTCCAAACCTCGCAGGGCATTTATGATATTGAAAGAAACTTAAACACAATCATACAAAGTCATGGACATGTGTAGAGCTTGTTTGGGGTTTATTTGAGGCAGGTGGTGAAGAAACATTTACCACAGCAAATAGCTTGGGCTCAAAGACAACGTTTCTGTAATCTCTCACCCCTGCATGACAGGAATGTAGACGGAAAATCAAACTTTTTTTTACCTCCTAGACAAGCAGAGTTGTAAGTCAAATCATGGTTTGAATGAGACATGGAATGCAATGGTCCTTTCTATGGGGAGATTTGAGTTTTGATTTTAACTATGACTTGGTCATGATACACAGAAGAAAAGAGAAAAAAAAAGAGTTTAAATATTGAACGGAGTTAAAACATCTGTATTGTGTAGAATTTCCAAAATTTTGCTTTTTTTTTGTTACAGAAAGCACAAACCCCTCAGATGTTGTTGAAAAGCATCAACTGAAATGTTGTAATATATGAGCTGTGATCTTCCAAGAGAAGTTCCGTTTTCCGTCTGCTTTCCTGAGCTGCCTGTAGGGTGCCCCGCTGCATGTCCACAGAGCCTCACTAACAGTACGGACGGTGGTGTGGTGTGCTGTTCTCGTCCTGTTGTTGTACTGACTCTGTCCTGTTTCCCACAGAAAAGTTTAACAGAAGAACGGACGGCGGGGCCATGCAGATCACCCTCCACAGACTGATGCTGGATTACTACCCCTACCATTTTGTTGGTAAGTGATCAATTGGTGTCAATAATACAGTAAATTCAGGAATGTTATTTTTTGCACCGTACACGCAAAACCACTAGGAACAGTTTTCCATTACAGTATGTGACTATCACAAACTGTAAACGACTGCGAACACTGTCTCCATTCTCCTGATACCGCAAAATTAAATCTCCGCAAACTTAAATGCATTGACAATAATTTCTTTTGTCATCATGACTTGTAGCAAGATTTAATGTCAGAAGTATTTCAAGTGACAACGATAGCATTCATTTATTATTGCATGACTTTGTTCTTTATAAACCCATGGTTATAAGACCATGCTTGTGTTAATCAAGAATTATAGGAATTGATAATAAAGCTTTTGATTGGTCAATTCCACACAAATTCAAAATTGGCTTTATGATAAAATAATCTTATTGCCATATTTTACATATTTTACACATGCCATCTGCCAGGCATGAATAAGAAGCACTGGTTCCGCAACAATGACTGCATGGCTACATGATAGTACATTTACATATACATGTAGCATGGCATGTTTGACACATGTTTGCCATTTGCCCAGGCATGAATAAGAAGCACTGGTTTCGCCACAATGAGTGCATGGCTACATGATAATAGTGCAGTGTTTCATGTTTGACACATGTTTGCCGTTTTCCAGGCATGAATAAGAAGCACTGGTTCCGCCACAATGAGTGCATGGACGCGCGGGACCAATGGGCGGAGCTGCTGCTGGCAGAGTTCAAGCACCAGCTCAAGGAGTGGAAAAAAGCCACTGCAGATGCTGCTGAGGGTCAGGAGTCAAAGGACGGAGGTCAGGAGGAGGTCAGAGGTCAGCAGCCTGGGGCGAGGGGTCACAAGCCTCGTCCTAAGCTGATGAGTAGTGGGATTGTCTTTCGGCTGGAGGACTTTGAACTGTACCAAGTGAGTCGTCGTCTTAGAGCTAACGATATGGGCAATTGCGTTATCAGGCATGTACAAGGGGTGATCAATAAGTTCTCGGCCTCACCCAGAAATAATATTAAGCGCAACTCAAATTTCAGCTCATTGCAGTCATTACGTCAGGGTGACTTTTGTAAAGTAATGATCACAATGATTTAACTTTTGGTCTACATTCATAAAAGACTTTATACGTGACATCTATGCTTCAAAATCTGAGTTGTGCTTGTTATTACTGGGTTTGGCCGACAATTTGTTGATCATCCCAAGAGTTGTAGTTTTAATATTAGAATGTCCCTGTAACTCAATTTGCTGCGCTGCGTCACATTTGAGCTCCTGGTTCCAATAGTTGGTAACTGGGAAACCCCAACTGAAATACGGGGAAGGGCATTCTGGTTGGAACTACGCCCATCTTTCAGAAGTGACATGAAATGGGGGCCCCTTGTTGGAGGAGGTGCCTCAAGCACATTTACCATTTGGAACAACTTTTGTTTGATAAATCAGAGTAACTGTAACAGTTGTACAAACCCTTATGAATTCTTCTGTCAATTACAGAAGATGTTATCACCATGATAATAACAGCTAAACGTTGTTACTGGCCCTTCTTTGATCACCTGAACCGTGTCCTTCCTCAGGTAAGCACCTCTGACACCAGACACTCCACCCCCAAGAAGTTTTTCTCGTCAGACAAGAAGGCTCTGTACCTGCCACAAGAGATGTCAGCTGTACACCTGGAGTACACGGAGTACTACTTTCCTGAGGGAGTCGATCATCCAGGTGAGATTGGGTTTCTGTGTGTGCGTGTGTCTGTCTGTTAGATCTGTATGTTTTTGTGATTCCTTCACTCCACATTCACCAAGCTCCAGGTCAAAAATGTCTGTATTTTTCGGGGGATTCAATACTTGCTGAAGGAATGGAGCATCCAGGTCATAAATGTGTGTGTGTCTCTTGTTTTTGTGTCTGTCAACTACTAGTCGGTGTCTCTTTGCATGTCTGTCTGTATGTATGTTTTCATGATTCCCATGATTGTGCATATTCCAAGTAAATGACTGCACTATGTTGCCTACATTCTCGTTGCTGCCATTTTTTTTAAAAACATGAAATATCCACAAAGTTGCATTGGCAAGGGGGTGAAGTCTGCCATCCCTGATTTCGGGTAGAAGTACTGTAGAGATTAGAAGTTGATGCCTGCCATCTCTAATTGCTCTGTTGTTGTTGTTGCAGTTCCGTCCCCGAACATCTACGGGCAGGTTAACGCCATCCAGCTCACCCTGGACTACATGACTGTCCTGTGGGCCAACCAGTTCCTGCTCAACGTGGCACAGAGCATGGTGGGTACAGACAAACAAGCAAACAAACAAACAAACACATGTAGATAACACAAACCAGTTCCTGCTCAACGTTGCACAGAGCATGGTGGGTACAGACAAACAAGCAAACAAACAAACAAACACATGTAGATAACACAAACCAGTTCCTGCTGAACGTGGCACAAAGCATGGTGGGTACAGACAAACAAACAAACAAACAAACAAACACACGTAGATAACTCAAACCAGTTCCTGCTCAACGTGGCACAGAGCATGGTGGGTACAGACAAACAAACAAACAAACAAACACACAGATAACACAAACTAGTTCCTGCTCAACGTGGCACAGAGCATGGTGGGTACAAACAAACAAACAAACAAATACACGTAGATAACACAAACCAGTTCCTGCTCAACGTGGCACAATGCATGGTGTGTTCAAAACTTCAAAATTTAACATACAAGTTTGAATAGATATCAAAGCTCTTTGCACACACCCAGTACATAATCACAGGTGACAGACGCTCACTGAAACATCAGCAGGTGATAATGTACTAGTTGTGTAAAATGGAATTAAAGTGGTTTACCAATCTGCTGAATATATGCATGGAGTTTCAATAAATTAAGTATTGGAATCTAAATTCATCTGCATTGTACCTAAAGTATGTGATAGAATTGAAAGCAATCTCTTGCAGTGTTCTAAACTTAGTTTCCATGGCGATGTGTTTCCATGGCAATGTGTTTCCATGGCGATGTGTTTCCATGGCGATGTGTTTGTCTCTCCTCCAGGCTGCTGCACCGATGGACCGTCAGGAGTCCGTGGAGGAGCCGGCCTCAGCCTCCCTACATGTGGACATCAGGCTGGAGATACTCATGCCAAAGGTACATGTAGATCCTTTAGGTGTTCTACAACAGTTCATTTAGGATCCATAAGACTTTACTTACAGTCTGGTCTTGCAATTTGTGTTTTTGGATCTTAAGACCAGGACAGCTCATTCTTTTTGTAACATCAACAGCACACAGAATTTGCGCACCGTGCTGACCAACTCTTGCGTTAGGACCAACTGCACGATAATGATTAGCTCTCTGGTTTATCCGTGACATTTGTTTGTTTGTTTGTTTGTTTGTTTATTTAGATCTCCCTGCCTGCGGAGAAGCCCGTCCCAGACCAGCCAGACCGTCCCCAGTCGCTGGTGGTGCAGAGTTCGCGCACCGTGCTGATGTTTGTTTGTTTGTTTGTTTGTTTATTTAGATCTCCCTGCCTGTGGAGAAGCCTGTCCCAGACCAGCCAGACCGTCCCCAGTCGCTGGTGGTTCAGAGTTACCGCACCGTGCTGATGTTTGTTTGTTTGTTTGTTTATTTAGATCTCCCTGCCTGCGGAGAAGCCCGTCCCAGACCAGCCAGACCGCCCCCAGTCGCTGGTGGTGCAGAGTTCGCGCACCGTGCTGATGTTTGTTTGTTTGTTTGTTTGTTTGTTTGTTTGTTTATTTAGATCTCCCTGCCTGCGGAGAAGCCCGTCCCAGACCAGCCAGACCGCCCCCAGTCGCTGGTGGTGCAGAGTTCGCGCACCGTGCTGATGTTTGTTTTTTGTTTGTTGTTTGTTTAGATCTCCCTGCCTGCGGAGAAGCCTGTCCAGACCAGCCTGACTGTCCCCAGTCGCTGGTGGTGCAGAGTTCGCTCACCGTGCTGATGTTTGTTTGTTTGTTTGTTTGTTTGTTTGTTTGTTTATTTAGATCTCCCTGCCTGCGGAGAAGCCTGTCCCAGACCAGCCAGACCGCCCCCAGTCGCTGGTGGTGCAGAGTTCGCGCACCGTGCTGATGTTTGTTTGTTTGTTTGTTTGTTTATTTAGATCTCCCTGCCTGCAGAGAAGCCTGTCCCAGACCAGCCAGACTGCCCACAGTCGCTGGTGGTGCAGAGTTCGCGCACGGTGCTGATGTTTGTTTGTTTGTTTGTTTGTTTAGATCTCCCTGCCGGCGGAGAAGCCCGTCCCAGACCAGCCAGACCGCCCCCAGTCGCTGGTGGTGCAGAGTTCCCGCACCGTGCTGATGTTTGTTTGTTTGTTTGTTTGTTTGTTTGTTTAGATCTCCCTGCCAGCGGAGAAGCCCGTCCCAGACCAGCCAGACCGCTCCCAGTCGCTGGTGGTGCAGAGTTCGCGCACCGTGCTGATGTTTGTTTGTTTGTTTGTTTGTTTGTTTATTTAGATCTCCCTGCCAGCGGAGAAGCCCGTCCCAGACCAGCCTGACCGCCCCCAGTCCCTGGTGGTGCAGAGTTCGCGCACGGTGCTGACCAACTCGCGGGTCGGGACTAACTGCACGCGAGAGGACCTGAAGGCCGTGCTTGAGAACTTCTCGGCTTCCGTGCTGTTCAGGGACGAGGAGAGGTTTCCTAATAAGGACGGAGACTTTCAACAGGTTCGGTTTTTTTCCGTTGACAATTGGGAATCGGTTTATTTGCTACAAAAGTTAACGGAACTGGTACAGTGTATCTATTGGTGGGTCTAAGCTTTTAACTTCAGTTGAAGATTTTTTAAAGACTTAATTCTCGACTGACGTTATACATTGTAGACCTGCCTGTTTCTTAAGCATTTAATATATTGTTGCAGTGATATGTTTACAATTACAAGTTTATTACCAAGACCTACCATGCTTAACCGTGGTCAAGAATTTGAATTTAACACAAAATCTGTCGTATATCAAGCTCCATGATGTACAGGGTATTGAAATCTTGCAATCCAATTTCAAATCAAAATTATGTTATATGAGGTCATGAATCTAAGCCTAAACATGTATGATTTCATTACTCAGGTGTGCAATGAATTCTGGGACGAGGCAATGCATGATGGGATATCGTTCGACACCTCCGCCGCGCGGCCGCCGCCCATCGGGAGCACGAACTCTCAGGCCAACGTCCTCAGGGGTGAAAGGTCAAAGGACGTGTGGCTGATGTACTTTGAGCAGTTTTGGGTTGACTTTGGAGATGTCGCGAGCGCCAAGGGTCGACCTCTGCCCTTTATTGACGCTGTTCCGCTGCACTTGTGGATTTGTAAACCGCTTCAAGGTCATAGCGATCCGTCACAAACGGGGGAGAAAGGGGACACTATCGGAGCGGTTTCATCTGCCCCATCTCAGGTCAGGGGTCATAGAACCCCCCAATCACAGCGCAGGAGACATCAGTCAGGAGAAACCGTCCAATCACAGCATAGAAGACATCAGCATGCAGAGGCTGACCAATCAAAGCACAGGAGACATCAGCATGGTGAAGCCGACCAATCGCAGCACAGGAGACATCAGCATAAGGAAGCTGACCAATCACAGCATAGGAGACATCGGGCCGACCAGAGGCCCTTATCTGGCAGCCAATCAGGGATAAAGTCCTATCAGAGCGACCAATCAATGAAAAGGCCACATCATAGCAACCAATCAGGATCATCAAAATCATACCAGAGGACTCAGTCCGAGCCCAGAGGCCACTCGCTGCGGCACGACGAGCGTAGCGCTCATCGCAACATGCAAAAGAGCAGCAGCCATTTCCCCGAACACAGTACTAAAGACCGCCACAAAAGGGAGGCTGTGCACAAGCACGAACAGGGTAGTAGCGATAGACACCTACAGCACTCAAGACACGAAAAACACGAGGAGGAAGCTCGTGACGAGAAGCGCAAGAGGCTGATGGAATACTACCGCGGGTCGAACGGCGGCCGCAAGGAAAAGTCTCCTGGGTCGGAGGAGGACGAACTTGTGCGAGAGATGTTCAGCAACCAGCCTCCGTCAAAGAGACTCAGTTCCACCTTCAAGACCAAGTCGCTCTCGGACAGCGACTCGAGCCCTGACCAGGAGAACGTGTTCATGAACGGGCCGGTTGGACAGAAGGGGGGCGCCGACGCGGCGGCGGCGCAACAGGCGGCGGCGGCAGGGGTGTTTTCAGTGGCCGAGATTCCGGCCTTCCGGGAGAGAGACAGGCCGCTGGAAAGGCCTCTGGTTACGCATCATCGCGCCATCCCAGAGGAAAGGCCGTTTCACCAGGAGTGGGAAACACGACAGTCGCGGCCGATGCTCTCGCGGGAACGCTCCCTGTCGAGTCCCGAGCTGGACAAGGCCTCGGCTTTCGAGAGGATGCTTCGCGGTAAGTCGATAAGCGTGGACGAAGTCTTGTCCTCGGACGACCCGACGGACTTTGACGCGGGTGCGGAGTTCAGCCGAACGGAGGCCGACTCGCACATGTTGCTGCACACGCCATCGAAGGTCTGTGGAGTGGTGACCCACGACCAGTACCTGTTCCTGCTGCGGCTGCAGGAGTCCATCGCACAACTGCAGGACTGCATGGAGGAGGATGCGGTCGCCATAAGGGGGCGGCCGTCCGACGTTTCCAGCTCCTGCATCGCCGGATGCTGTCGCCAGGTGAAACTCATAATCAGTTCACTTGAAAGTGTTGGTAGAAGTCATTAGTGAACTAGTTTGCCTGTAATATCCAACACAGAAATCAGACTCACCCAAATTTTAGACTGAACAGCACCAGTTTTGTGTCAAGGAATGAACAATCCACTGCTGTGACATTGGGCGCTATAGACTTCCTGCAACCTATGATCCACTGCTTACACTGAGTCGCACGTTCTATCTGCATAACGTGACATCACGACAGCATTCTTTAACAAAGACTGGTGCTGTTGAGTAGAATATCTGGGTGAGTCCAATTTTGTGTTGGATAACAGTTGAACTAGTTCAATAAAAACTGATAATGGTTTCTTGAAACCGATAATTCTTCCCTGGTCTGTGACCCCTCCATGTTGTTTCTGCGTTTCAATGTGTGTTCAGTGCCTACCTGTTAAAGATTCTTCTTTTAATGCTTACATGTAGCAGACAAAGAAATTTTGATATTCTGCTGCACAACTTACCTGTTATTTAAAAGAGAAGGCCTACAAATATTTTAATGGCATATGTGACATTTTATGTGAATTGGTGGCCTAGTATTGTTGTAATTACACAATGGAGCTACCAGGTGTGATGTTCAGAACAATCAGGATATCCTGCAAGCCTGTGCATTTTGAATGAAACTTGTCAATCTTATACTTGAATGTAAGTTCTTCTGTGACAGTCACAAGTCAACATTATATTACAAGTTTGACACCTTATATCCGTACACAAATTGAAGTGCCTACCAACAAGCTTTCGATCAGTCATTCTCAAGTTGTAATGACCCAAAGCCTAATGCCTTATTATATATATATAAGGTTACACATAGCTGACGCCCGAACACCAGCCGACCCTTAGCCGACTCAGGTCGGCTGGTGTTTGGGTGCAGTCTGACCACGCCTATCTTTTAGCGCCGAACATGTCCCAACCATCTCCCGACCAGTAAATGACTTACTCCCGACTGTGTCCCAAATGCTAACTAACCTATTACCAACCATCCCGACCTCTAGCTGCAGACTGCTGAATCACTCCAGACTGATTCCCAACCGATTGCTGACCCTCTCACGACTTGAAATGGACATAGTTACATAGTCAGCGATTTTTTAAAAAGGAGCCATTTTTATTTTTAATCAAAATAATCCTTTCTTCTATTATCTAAACATCACAAAGAGATCAAATTTGGATCATATATAGCTCTAATAAGGTTTTAATGGTTCTTTTTGTTTTCGGCTGGATGTCGGTCGTGTGAAGTTTGGGGGTGATTCGCCTACGCCCTGGTGACTTAGGCTTTTGGTCATTTCAACTTGAGAATGATCAGAGGACTGGACGAAAGCTTATTGGTAAGCGCTTTATTTTGTGCACGGGTATAATGTTTCAAACTTGTAACATAACGTGTCAATCATGTCAAACTCGCCAGGTGGAGCTGTCACTCATTCTCCCTGCCCCTCCGGAGGGGACGAGGGGTGCGGGCAGCGTGGCCGGGAGCGCGCAGGATGTCGCGGGGTCACAGCGGAGAAGCTCACTGCAAACGGACACGCTCATGGTGCCGGGGTCAACGACCCCGCGTACGACGTCGCCATCGCCGGTGGACAGCGGCATCGCGGAGAGCACGGCGGGAAACAATCACGTGGCGAAGTCGCAGAGCGACACGGCGCTCATGAGCCTTTCGTCTGACGAGGAAAATAACGGGGGGGAAAATTCCAGGAAGAGGAGGAACCTTTCCTCCGGGGAACGGCCGAAAAGTTTCGCGGGGGATGACGTGACGACGTTACGCAAGTCGCCGTCAAGAGACGGCCCAGACAGCGGTAGGGGGAGCGGGAACGTGGCGGATTCGGCCAATGAGAGACAAGAAAGCATAAAAATGGATCAACCACAGCAGGACAGGGGATCAGCGAGTGCAATGCCAACCAAGCAGGTTTGTCTCAATATTTGTTTTGTATTGAAAATTCGTGATCATAATTTTCGTAAGTCATATACATGATTATATAATTATTGGTCCATAATGTATGATCTGTGTTGATAAAGGTAAGCCATCCATGCAGTCAAGAACATTATGTAATCAACAAAATGTCGGAAAATGATCGTATAAGATTTTATACTATATACTGTAAATGCAGAAAGTTTTGCGGTGGTTTAATCTTCGGGGTTTTTCGCAGCGGCCGCTTCACTTTTTTTACCACTTTCTCTTTTTCCCTGTAAACCAGGTGCCAAAACTGACCGTTTCTGACGGAACCAAGGAAGTGGCGAAGGACAGCCCTCTCTTCGAGAAGAAGTTTGGCAAGTTCAGCGATTTCTCCGCGGCTAACATCGCTGCCCAGCTTCGCATCGGCCTCCTGTCACAGTCTCAGCTCTCACTGGATGAGATGTCGCTCGACAACTTCTCGCTGGACAACATGTCCTTGGACAGCTCGGACAGTGGGGATCCGTACGTCCTGGCAGGGACGGAAATGTCCACGCTGTCGGTCGACACCCTCTCCATCTCCTCCCAGGTGAGACTTGTTTGTTTGTTTGTTTGTTTGTTTGTTGGACAGGGGAGACCCGTACGTCCTTGCAGGGACGGAAATGTCCACACTGTCCATCGACACCCTCTCCATCTCCTCCCAGGTGAGTTTGTTTGTTTGTTTGTTTGTTTGTTTGTTTGTTTGTTTGTTCGACAGTGGAGACCCGTATGTCCTGGCAGGGACGGAAATGTCCACACTGTCGGTCGACACCCTCATCTCTTCCCAGGTGAGTTTGTTTGTTTGTTTGTTTGTTTGTTTGTTGGACAGCGGGACCCGTACGTCCTGGCAGGGACGGAAATGTCCACACTGTCGGTCGACACCCTCTCCATCTCCTCCCAGGTGAGTTGTTTTGTTGTTTGTTTGTTTGTTTGTTGGACAGCGGGGATCTGTATGTCCTGGCCGGGACGGAAATGTCCACACTGTCGGTCGACACACTCTCCATCTCCTCCCAGGTGAGTTTGTTTGTTTGTTTGTTTGTTTGTTGGACAGCGGGGATCTGTATGTCCTGGCCGGGACGGAAATGTCCACACTGTCGGTCGACACCCTCTCCATCTCCTCCCAGGTGAGATTGTTTGTTTGTTTGTTTGTTTGTTTGTTGGACAGCGGGGATCTGTATGTCCTGGCCGGGACGGAAATGTCCACACTGTCGGTCAACACACTCTCCATCTCCTCCCAGGTGAGTTTGTTTGTTTGTTTGTTTGTTTGTTTGTTTGTTGGACAGCGGGGATCTGTATGTCCTGGCCGGGACGGAAATGTCCACACTGTCGGTCGACACACTCTCCATCTCCTCCCAGTTGAGCCTTCTTTTTGTTTGTTGCTTGTTTGTCAGAGACGTCCAAACTGTTGGTGGACACCCACTTGATCTCTTCCTAGTACTTGTCGTTTAGCTAGGTTGGTTTAAGTTACAAGTTGTTTTTTTTTTCAATAGGCTAGTTCACATTTGCTCTACAAAAAGTGCTTGTATGTCAGAGTAATATATGTATTTAAGCTAAATGATCTATGAAGTATCATAATGTCCCCTCCCCTCTCCCAGGAAAAACACTTGTACCTGAGCTCATGTCAAAGAAATATAGTCCAAGACTTTACAAATGGTACAGACTGCTTTCTCTTGGCACACAGGACTAACAGAAATAAAGCATTGGTGTTGAACACACACTATTATCAGTGGACTAAATTTGTAAATCTTTACTGTAGTTGCCTAAATGGCCTAGGGCAGTCGAAACGAAGAGGCGCTGAAAGGTGTTTTAATGATGTAAACTACATGTATTGTTCACCACCCCAGGGGAGTAGGAGCGCCCCTGTCAGCCACCAGTCGTCGTTCGAGCGTGGCGGCGATGCAGAACCGACCAGGCAGGCTTCGCTGGAGGACGGCAGGGATGGACGGCCTACTGCCCTGTCAGGTGGGCTATAGTTACATTTTAGTCCTACTCAGACTTTAGACCATGGACAGGATGGTACATTGTTACTGGTAGTTCTGTTACCCTGATAAAGGCTTGCCTCCTTCGCTGGAGGATGGCAGGGACGGACGGCCTACTGCCCTGTCAGGTGGGCTATAGTTACATTTTTGTCCTGTTCAGACTTTAGACCATGGACAGGATGGTACAGTGTTACAGTAGTTCTGTTACCCTGATAAAGGCTTGCCTCCTTCGCTGGAGGATGGCAGGGACGGACGGCCTACTGCCCTGTCAGGTGGGCTATAGTTACATTTTTGTCCTACTCAGACTTTAGACCATGGACAGGATGGTACATTGTTACTGGTAGTTCTGTTACCCTGATAAAGGCTTGCCTCCTTCGCTGGAGGATGGCAGGGACGGACGGCCTACTGCCCTGTCAGGTGGGCTATAGTTACATTTTAGTCCTAGTACTCAGACATTAGACCATGGACAGGATGGTACATTGTTACTGGTAGTTCTGTAACCCTTATAAAGGCTTGCCTCCTTCGCTGGAGGACGGCAGGGACGGACGGCCTACTGCCCTGTCAGGTACACTGTATGCTATGATCATTCTTTGTCATACCTGGGTGGTGATAATGTTCAGTACACAATGTCCAGGGCTGTTTAGACCATTGACAGGATGGTACATTGTTACTGGTAGTTCTGTTACCCTGATAAAGGCTTGCCTCCTTCGCTGGAGGACGGCAGGGACGGACGGCTCACTGCCCTGTCAGGTGGGCTATAGTTACATTTTTGTCCTGTTCAGACTTTAGACCATGGACAGGATGGTACAGTGTTACAGTAGTTCTGTTACCCTGATAAAGGCTTGCCTCCTTCGCTGGAGGATGGCAGGGACAGACGGCCTACTGCCCTGTCAGGTGTGCTGTTACATTTGAGTCCTACTCAGACTATAGACCATGGACAGGATGGTACAGTGTTACTGGTAGTTCTGTTACCCTGATAAAGGCTTGCCTCCTTCGCTGGAGGATGGCAGGGACAGACGGCCTACTGCCCTGTCAGGTGTGCTGTTACATTTGAGTCCTACTCAGACTATAGACCATGGACAGGATGGTACATTGTTACTGGTAGTTCTGTTACCCTGATAAAGGCTTGCCTCCTTCGCTGGAGGATGGCAGGGACGGACGGCCTACTGCCCTGTCAGGTGGGCTATAGTTACATTTTTGTCCTGTTCAGACTTTAGACCATGGACAGGATGGTACATTGTTACTGGCAGTTCTGTTATCCTGATAAAGGCTTGCCTCCTTCGCTGGAGGATGGCAGGGACGGACGGCCTACTGCCCTGTCAGGTGGGCTATAGTTACATTTGAGTCCTACTCAGACTTTAGACCATGGACAGGATGGTACATTGTTACTGGTAGTTCTGTTACCCTGATAAAGGCTTGCCTCCTTCGCTGGAGGACGGCAGGGACGGACGGCCTACTGCCCTGTCAGGTGGGCTATAGTTACATTTTTGTCCTGTTCAGACTTTAGACCATGGACAGGATGGTACATTGTTACAGTAGTTCTGTTACCCTGATACAGGCTTGCCTCCTTCGCTGGAGGATGGCAGGGACGGACGGCCTACTGCCCTGTCAGGTAGGCTATAGTTACATTTTTGTCCTACTCAGACTATAGACCATGGACAGGATGGTACATTGTTACTGGTAGCAGTGTTCTCACCAGGAATTTTTCACAGCGTCGGGCAGGGGTCCGGGGGCCGCCGAAGGCCCCCGGCGGGGTCCAGGGGCAGAGCCCCGGTGGGGGCCCCAGGGGGGCGAAGCCCCCGGAAGCTCTTGCATTTTAGGCTATTGAGAAGGCTTATTTCATCATTTTTTTAGGGCCATATCTACGATAATCGCAGCAGTCACTTAACTTCTCGTCAGCAGTTTGACGTAACAATATTTCGGGTCAAAGATTCACAGACAACTAAAACTCATACGGTCATAAACAACAAACTTTACTCAGCTCAACAGTACTTAAAAATATTGTCCTGGTTGCCATCCGAAGTTGAAGCGCTTGTTTATAGCGCTAGTATCGCTGTTAGCAGCCGTGCCACTTTTGTTGACGGTCTCCCTGCGTCGCCGCCTCGCCGTTAGAGTTTAGACGATATTCCCACGGACATGTTTCAAGAAAATACCCGGTAAAAACCGCTGTTCCGCGTCAGATTCCATTCTTTAAAACATGTGGGACTCCGTGTTACAGTCTAATAAATATTTTGTAGAAGCACCGCTGTGGGAAAGAAAGTCCAAGGAATGTAATATTACGTTGAAGTTCGCTGTAAACTTGCACACGGCACATGACTGAAACTGTAAACAACAGCCGCGTTTGATTGATAGCCGGCGGCCCTTTGATCAAATCGGAAAGGTGCCGATACTGCCCTGGCGGTTTTGTGGCGGGGCCACAAGGGGAGGCTTGTCGGCGAAACTATTAAACGCCCGGGTTTTACATACAAACTTACGATGGTTTGTATCTTGCGAATGCCGATACAAAGAGCTTCAAATTTAGAACAGGAATTTTGGGAAAGCGACCCGCTCTTGCTCCAGAATTATGTCGGAAAGAATTGATTCTATTTCCAGCGCTGAAGTAAAAATTACGCAACTATCAGTAACAGCCTATGTTGGTCAACCCAGCTCCCCAAATAAGGGCATTCCCCGGGAACTGGCTGTTCCGGGGAGATATCCCACCCCACTGATCACTTGCAGCACACGCGCTACTCATTTTATTTTATTTTTTTGGCACGAACGCAGGGCGGCACACGCAAAATTTAGAACAGGAAACTTTGGAACACGACCCGTTCTTGCTCTAGAAATGTGTCAGAAATAATTGATTCTATTTTCCGTACTGAAAAAGAAAGACGCAACTGCTAGTAACAGCCTCTGTTTATCAACGCCGCTGTTCCGGCTGTTCCGGGGAGAGATCCCACCCCGCTAATCACGTGCGGGCAAGGCCCTCTCGCGTCTGTGTTTACATTTCCGCGCGCGGGAACGCAAGGGTGGGAGGGGCTGCGAAACAGCGGTACGGCGGGCCGGTGCTGTAAAACACCTCACTTCGAGCTGATAACTTCCTGAAACAGCGAAGGCGCGTGCTTGGCGCGTGCCTATGTATTTTTACTACGATATTTTTCTTTTATTCCCCATTTTTTTGCCGCTACGCTGGATGAAAAAGCAGCGTAGCGGGCGTTTTACAGCGTCATTTTTCCAGCCCACAGCGTATCGGCCCGCTATGCTGAAAAGGCCTGGTGAGAACACTGGGTAGTTCTGTTACCCTGATAAAGGCTTGCCTCCTTCGCTGGAGGATGGCAGGGACGGACGGCCTACTGCCCTGTCAGGTGGGCTATAGTTACATTTTTGTCCTGTTCAGACTTTAGACCATGGACAGGATGGTACATTGTTACTGGTAGTTGTGTTACCCTGATAAAGGCTTGCCTCCTTCGCTGGAGGATGGCAGGGACGGACGGTCTACTGCCCTGTCAGGTGTGCTGTTACATTTGAGTCCTACTGACCATAGACTATGAACAGATGGTACAATGTAGTTCTGCTACCATGATAGAGGCCCCTATTGCACAATGTAAGTCTTACGTTGTACAATGTCTGTATTCTATTTTAATTGAATATTTTTGTATGGAAGAGAGCAGAGGTGTACATGTTCATCGGCCTCCATCCATTTTGAAAGACTGTGGATTTGGTACATACGTACATGCAATACAAACCTGGAACTGAAGGTTAACCACAGTATGCACGAGAAAGGTGGAACAGTTACTGCAGCCAAACGATAGCCAATTCTTTCTGCCCAGCCTGAGGGGTTCCCATCTTTTATTGCACAGAATGTCAGTCCTTTATTTTAGCAGAACAGTTCCCACTCAGCTACATGATCATGATATTACATTGTTCAGTTATTCTTTTACAATTCTTGTATTACAGGTGAGGGAGAGGGTGGGACCAGACCTAAGAAGGTGACGCTTGAGTACTGCGACAGCGAGAGTTCCACAGAGGAGGTCTCACAGAGCGCAGGGGGGAGTTCTGCAACCTTAGAGGACGCCAAGAACAGAAAAA
Source organism: Branchiostoma floridae x Branchiostoma belcheri (assembly GCA_019207045.1). Lineage (NCBI taxonomy): Eukaryota > Metazoa > Chordata > Leptocardii > Amphioxiformes > Branchiostomatidae > Branchiostoma > Branchiostoma floridae x Branchiostoma belcheri. The sequence goes on along the minus strand of CM033026.1, from coordinate 1,740,350 downwards.
CTGTAAGCTCTGCTGATGGTACCTAGATTGACTAGGGCAGCGATGAAAAACGAACTATTCCATGTACTATAACCTTACTAGTAGTTCAGACCTTAGAGAAGGCCAAGAATAGAAAAACTGTATACTAAGCTTTAAGCTGATGGTGCTCTGACTGGATAAGACATGTTATAGCCGCAATAAAAGACAAACTGTCTTAAGTTTGCAAAACTTAAATGTTTCTGAACTGATGCAGAAAAATGAATCACCACATCTTTCAGCTGCATCGAAAAAATAACTAGTCTTTTAGAACAGTTACTTTAACTATTCCAGCATGACTTTTTGTACTTGTACCACAATGCATACATGTATAGTGTGTAAAAGACAAACAGTAGTTGCAAAATTCAACTCATAATTTGTGCCTTGTGCCCCTAGGCCACCGTACTGGTACTGCACCTGTCTGATATAGGGCTGGAGTTGTCCAATCACCAGCGAGACAACTTCACCAAACTGCAGGGGCAGGAAATCACCTTCGAGGAGAGGAGAGAGGTCGACGTGCAGGAATTTCTCGCAAAAATCAGCCAGAGTAAGGAAACTTTCATTATCCACTTTTCGTTTTCAAAATTCTTGCTTTTGCTTTTTCCACAGAAACTATCATCAATGTATTTTCCAGCATTTTCCAGGATGATTTAGAGTTCAACTTTAGCTGACATTATAAGCCTTGTGACAGGCAGGACAAAGTTTACATTGTAACCTTATCTGTCCATTTACTGGAAATTTTGTAAAAATAAGATTGTGGTAATTATAATCTTGCCTCTTTAGATTTTGAACGACTTTGGGACTTCAACATTTATAATCAAATATTTTGAAATTTGAGGGGAAAATTCTGTACTTTTGGTTGATGGAAAATATAAATTTTTGTGACCCCTAATTAATGTATGATTTAAACGAAAGTTAAGATCAGGGGTCTAGCCAGCGTCCGTTTTTCCGTCAATTGACGGAAATTTGCCGCGTCTGACGGAAAAATTTTAAAACCAATCCGTCAACCTTGACGGACAAAAATCCTTGGTGGAAGCTACAGGCGGCTTGGGGACGCCGTCCACGGCCGTAAAAGCCACACACTGTTTGTTTTGCTATTGTTATGATTGTTGACAATGTGTGTCGGCGCCCTTTCGCATACGATAATCTCATCAAAACCCGTTTTTCAAGGTCTCAGTTCAGTCCGTCTAATTGATTTTTGCGGTTTTCGCGACGATTGTAATTGGCTGACGGAACAAAATTTCGAGCTGGCTAAAGCCCTGGTTAAGATATTAGATTTTTAACTCACTCTGAAGGGTCTTTTTCCAGATTGAAAGTGCACATTGTATACAGCTGTTCTTGACTTGAATGATGTTGCGTTGCAGGAAAGAGGCATCGGCGTCACATCAAATTCAGGACGATGTTTCCGACAGAGGACAGCCCTTCCCGGAGGAGAAGGGGTGATGATCGCCGTTGTGTTTTGTCCCGTGGTTGTTAGCTGTATAGATAGGCTAGTTCAAGGTTTAGAGTTCACATGCATGGGTTCAAAGTTGAAGACCCAGGCCATTCTTTTATAATGTCTTGCCAGGGGTCTTCAACTTTGATGGTACCTACACTGTACAATTGTGCTCAAACCTTGAATTAGATTATTTGGCTAGTTCTGAAAAATAACCAATGAAATAGGATAATGGGCTTTTGTACATCAGTGTATAACAGATTCCGGCTGCACAAAAGTATGGAATGCTTTTTGAAAAAGAAAAAAAAAAACTTTGTCGTAAATTTTTAACGCTGGTAAGACTTTATGCTAATTTTGAAAATCTAGGACAAAGTTGCATTTATTTCAGTTAATGTTAAAGCACATTTGACAAAGGAGTGATTGACTTTTTCTCGTCTTTCAGAACTGCGCTACAGTAACTGCATGCTGCATATGTTAGCGTTCATCCAGTCTTCTGTTCTCCTGTAGAGTTAGGGTTTAAAGTGTGTCGCTTCATTTTGATGCTTCGTTTCTTTTCCCTTTTCTCAGATCCATCCCATCATTCCGGTCAGGGGCTCTCTGGTTCCTGTTACCCACAATCCTTTGTTCTTTGCAGTTGTTTACTTTGTCAATTATTATTCCTTTTATCTCTTAATTAGTACTAATTTGATTTCTTTGTTTTCAGGCATGCATGACTATTTCAATTTTTAAGGTTATAGTTTGCCAGGTCATCTTTGATTTTTGTTGATTTTAGCATTTCACAAAAATGTGAAGCCCAGAGAGTGAATCATTAATTCATAATAAAAAGACAAGTAGACAGTAGACAAAGAAAGATATGTTGAGCTACTTGAACACAAATGTTCTAATGCAATGCAGCAAATGTCAAAGTCAAAGTTCCTTCCCGCGCCTGATGGCGCATAGGGCGGCGCCCATCTCCGTTTCAGTAGCCCTTGGGCCACACAACGCAATCACTACAGCAGGGGGCTAGTCCACTGGTAGTGGTGTGTGTTCAACTTCCATACTCTTTCCCGAATGCTGAGTGCTAAGCAGAAAGAAGCATGTCTTTGGTATGACTCGGCCGGGGTTTGAACTCACGACCTACCGAATGCAAGGCAAACACTCTACCCACTAGGCCATTGCACCGGTTTGACAGCAAATGTCAGCATATTTATATCTCAGGTTATCTGCTATCCTGTGAACAGTTAAAAAAAAGCAACAGTCACTGAAATAGAGGTGACAGTTGAGATTTTGGGTTTGCTTTGGCGCTAAGTTTCATCTACATGTATGAACTTTTTAGAACATTATTAAGATTATGAAGTACTGAGAGTTTTTTCAGGGCTCGATATACCACCTGCATATGCAGGTAAAATTGGAGCTGTGCAGGTATTTCTGGTGTCTACCTGCATCTAACCTGCACTGGTCCATGCATGTGCTGGGTTTTATACATAATGTCCTATGATGTAGGTGTATCTGGATTGTTATTAGCTGCATCGGCTGTTACCACCTATTAAGTATAAATTAATTAAAGAAAAAATAGCAATGGTTCCTCAACAATAAGTATTATCGGATTCCATTCTTCCTAAATTCAGAGTGGTGCAGGTAAAATTTGTCTGGTGCAGGTATTTTGCAATGTTACCTGCATCAGTGCAGGTATGCAGAAAAAAGTATTTCGAGCCCCGTTTTTGTAACATTCCATTGTAGGAAAGAAAGACATGAACTGAGAAACAAGGTCAATCTTGCTTTGCTTTAGCGCTACGTTTCAACAGATATATAAACTTTCTAGAATTATACCAGGATTATGAAGTTGATGTTTTTTTCTAAACGTCCCATTGCAGGAAAGAAAGACGTGAATTGAGAAATTCAATTAGGAATTGAGGTCAATCTTGCTTTGCTTAATAGCACTACGTTTCAACAGATATATAAACTTTCTAGAATAATACCAGGATTATGAAGTTGATGGTTTTGTTACATCTCACTGCAGGAAAGAAAGACGTGAACTGTGAAATAATGTCAATCTTGCTTTGCTAGTGCTAGGTTTCAACTGTTACAGAATATTTTCTAGAATTATACCAGGATTATGAAGTTGATGGTTTTGTAACGTCCATAATTGCAGGAAAGAAAGACGTGCCGCTGCCCCCTCCGACGGACGCCTTTCCGCATGTGTCTGCTCGTCTGGAGAGCGGGCCGCACGCAGCGCGCTACTCTCCCAACGCCCCCAAGCTGGGTCACCTGGAACTGCAGCTGCAGGGCGCGGCCGGGGTCGTTACCATGTCGACGCTGACAGGGGTTGCGAGCCTGATCGAGGATGAAATTCTCACCACGCCCATGCCGATGAGAGTGGATTTCGTCGATTCGCAGTTAAGCCTTGTGGTGAGTTGACGTTTTTGGGCTACACCCCAGGGGCGGAGCCCATTCTGCGCGGCACTGTAACTTGTGGTGCTTCTCCAACATTTGGATGATACTGTCATCTTTTAGATTTTGCTTTTGCCATTTCATCAAATTTGAACTGATTTCCGAACATATTCAAGATGTAATACATGGTTTTGTGAAAATTGATTTTCTTATTCTTTTTTTGTTCCTCATTGTTCAACACTTTTATGAGAATTTGTTTGTTTTTTGGTGGATGTCTTAAGACAATGTACTGCACTGTTATTACACTTTCACGTCTGTCTCTCTTGTTCTGTTGTCTCAGATCAAGCTTTTCCTACCTTTGGTAAGTCCCAAATGGCACAGACACGGTTGTTCTTAAACACAATTTGTCTTGTAAATCATCACTCTTTCTAGATGTCTGTCTAGATGTTGTTGTTTTATTTTATACAACTCACCTTTCTTCACTTCTTCTAATTTTTTCATGAAATATGGTTTGCCATGTCACAGATGGTCTATACCTTTGATAGCCTTCTGTAATGACACATTGCCTTCTGAATTACCCAACGTTGAATGGAAGGAAGCAAACAATAGCAGTGCTCGAAATACCACCTGCATATGCAGGTTAGTGCAGGTAAAACTGGAGCTGTGCAGGTATTTCTGGTGTCTACCTGCACCTAACCTGCACTGATCCATGTAAAGGGTTTTACATGCATAAATGTCCTGTGATGTAGGTGTATGTTGATTGTTATTAGCTGCATTGAATTTTACCACCTATTAACTATAAATAGCAATGGTTCCCGAACAATTCTTGTATGATCCATATTTCCTAAATTCAGAGTGGTGCAGGTAAAATTTGTCAGGTGCAGGTAATTTTCAATGTTACCTGCTGTGCAGGTATGCAGAAAAAAGTATTTCGATCCCTGAATAGTGTGACAGATTAATCAGTGCATAATGTTATGAGGTAAACACCTTGCTCCCACCAATTTCCCACACACCCCACTGTGAGCAGTTTGATTGTATGTCTGTTTGACTGTATGTTGTTCACCTGTGGATTTGGGTTTCCCGCTTGCTCGATTTAGGAGTTCTGGGTAAGACTTCAAGAAACTTCTGCCCTGCCCCTTTCCTGTTTTTTTTTTTAAATTCCAAGAGTCAATATTTTGCACATCTCTGATCTGTGCCCTAGATATGTTCCAGTTACATGGACTTTGTAAAGGACATGAATGTTTGATTGACTTTGAAAAAAAATTTACTAACAATGTTACTAACCAGCAACTTTTTATACAGTAGGTTTTTTCTGTCTTTGAAATTCACGCTCATCAAGAGAAGATGTGTATTTTTGTTCGGCTTTGACCAAACGTTATGTCGTACTGTAAGAAATCATACCAGAAAGTAAGTAATTCATGATACAATCCATGAAAGGTAGAAGCTACCTGCGCTTATCTGACACTAGCTTAGGGAACAAAATTTAAGATAAAATAAGCTAATTTAGCCTTAAAGCTAATACTATTAACCACACATATTAATCATTAGATACCTATACATGAAGTATCTTTCCCATCTACATTGTATGGACACAAAGTTTACATTGTATGGACACAAAGTAAACTCATTTCCCCCGTTACCAGGACGACGGCCCTCCCCTTAACCCTGGTTCTCCCGGGACTGTCCCTCTGGACATCCACGTGGACCGCGCCACTGTGGTACGGAGGGAGGACGGGATATTCCATCTCACCTGTAAGTATCCCCAACAATTCTGTGGAATTTGGATGTCTGTAAAAGTTTTAGGTGCAAAGTAGCATCCTTAGCAGCTGGCCTAGGAGTTTGAGTATGAGGTACATAGTATGTGTTCAAGTACCATAATCTTTTAAAATGTAGTTTACATGACATGCAGATGTCAATAATGTAGAATGATTGTTCTGGCCTGTTAGTTGTTGACAATTCAATCTTTACACGTATATACAACTGGATGAAGTTCAGAGTTCCCATCTAGACATTTCAAGTGACCTCCATCACAGACAGTCACACATTCAGTGTCAGTAGAAAGTATATAATGCCGGTTCATTCTAGTGATGCTGAAGTAGAGTGAATGATGTCACTCCAACATCCAACAGTAGTCTCCAAAATCTATCCAGTTGTCTGAGTCTGAATTGTCCTAAGATTGTTTATCTGGATAAAGATTGAATAGTTGGTAACTATGTTTCAGGTTTGGCCCCCTGGCCAGGGGTGGATAGTGCTCTGTCAGTGAGACCGACAGACTACACACAGGCTGGTGCAGGCAGACCAGGGCTACAGGCAGGAGGGTCAGGGGTCACACAGATATCAGCGCTCAAGGTACGACACTCTTTACATGTTGCTATTTATCTGGAGTGTCTGGATTGGAGTTAAACTTCAGTGAACCATGGGCTGAAGAAAAGTATCTGTTGATTTATGTGTTGTTTTAAGTGATTGCTTCCAAGGCTTCCCAACTAGCCACCCAGACTTTTATCAATGATAACCCTTCCAAAGCTCAGTCATACAGATGAAGCAGAGGAGAAATGCTGGTGAGACAGCCATGACAGGGTCTTCTTCGTCGTCGTGTCATCACTACACTTTTCTGCACCAGTACTCCACACACTCCCTTCCTCTGGGGGTCAGAGCTTCCAGATCTTCTTGGTGCATGGTTCGGACAGGAGGGGGCAGACAAGAAGGTGTTTCATAGTCTGCTCCTGTCCACAGTCACAGGCAGTCTGTCCATCTGGGCTAAGACCCCACTTTGCCATGAGGGTCTTGCATCTTCCTGTGCCTGTTCTAAGGCGGTTGAGACATGACCAGGTTGGCCATGCCTCCTCTGCTCCTGGAGGAAGAGATTCCTTTGGGGTGATGTTAAGTCTGTGTGGTGCAGTCTGGAGGTGGTGGGACCACATGGTCATCCTCTGAGACTCTGCACTCCTGCTGAGTGCTCCAACTGGGTGTGGTGGTGTTACTCTGAACTGCTGCTATTTTTGTTTGTTGTTTACTTGTAGGTCTAAATTTTTCTTATTTTGGAAACTGAATGGTTTAAGTTTAAGGCAGCGTAATCTTTTTAGTGCATGACGGTGTTACCATTGACCCTGATCACCTACTTTTTATTGCAACAGGAGGAAAATGAGCAACTCCAGAGGGAGGTGGCGCGGCTGAGGGAACAGCAGAAGGCCAGCATGACATCACAGCTGCTGTCGGAGAACCTGTGCCTCCAGGGGGAGAAGCAGCAGCTGAGGGAAGAGCTGCTGGATACCCAGCATGCCCTGCAGGAGGCGGAACAGGAGCGCACCACTCTGCTGCGGACGCTCGAGCATGTGCAGAAGGAAATGCTGGAGTCCGACCGCGAGAAGAACTTCCTCAGAGATCAGCTCGAGAGGAGAAGTCCAAGGAAGTGATGTGCGCCCCCCTCCCCACCCCACAGCGCCCCCCTCCCACACACCACAGCACCAGGGTGTGTGGTGTAATGCTACTGTACAATTATGCGCAATCCTCCTTCCTTGCAGGCATATGAGTTGGGTTTTTTTTTTTTTGCTTGCTGTGTTACTTGCTAGTTCCCATTATACACAGTTTTGTGTTGCTGTTAGCCAGCTCTTGTAACAACAGGAAACTGTGTACAGTAGCAACAGGGATACAATCGGAAACACAGCACATTATAAGGCCACACCAATTTAATTTCTTGGTTCACGGATTTGCTCGCTCCTATTTTTTGGGAAAAAAAAATAAAAATAAAAATTACCACTCAGCAAATTTTCACCATTAATGAAACCATTCACCAACTTTCTGGTGTAGCAAATTGGCCTTTATATTATAAGCTCCTTAAAGTGTGGGTACAGGTGCTGTTACTGTACAAAAATAGTGTTTTTGTACTTTTATCAAGCTGAAAACTTTTTTTCTTTATGTTTTGGATTAGCCGTTACCTTTACCCCAACCATTTTACAATTTTTATTTTTATTTCGCCCTCTCGCTCCATATTCTTTATGAAAAAATCCGTGAACCAAGAAATTAAATTGGTGTGACCTAAAGCATAGAAAAAGGCCAACTCATAAGCTCGCTAGCAGGGTTCAAAGTTGATAAAGAAAATCCAGGGTTTTAGACTATATATAACCTTGTCTTTGCAGAAGTGAAGTGGCCTTCTGGTCAAGATGTAAAACAAATCAAGAAGATAATTGTTAAAGATTCTGAAGTACTTAGTAAAACATGGTGCAGAAGTTGAGATGTCAAAACCACTAGTTTGCCTCCCAAATTTCTCCAGTCATGAACTATGATAAGGGATTGCTCACATGGTGCAGAGGTTGGGCTGTCATGACCACTATTTTGTCAATAGAATCAGGTCACTGGATAACAAGTTCTCTCAAAGTCACGACCAGGACATTTTGGACGTTTGAACCTGAAGTTGATCAGGAAATCTACTCCAGTCATGAACAGTCCAAAGAACAAACTCAGTCATGTTAGGAACTTTCTTCACACTGCAGAAGCACCGTCTGAGGAATGCCCTGAGGAAGGTGACAGACAGTCATAAAAATACAGTCAGGTTAAAATATGCAAAGCTGTGTGAGGAGAACTTTGCGATCCTGTCAAAACTACTGCAGCAGCTACAGAATTTTTTTCCTCAATTCAGTCAGCTGAAGAACTCCCGCTTGTTGCAACATAGAAACAGGCTCTGCATCTCTGTACAGTATACTGCTTCAAATTCCCCAGCTCTTTCCAAAAAGTACAGACTGAGTGAAGCTTCGAAACGTTGCTACATGTCTGATGAGGGATTGCAACCCTTCCCAGTAGCATGCAAGCACATGTACATTGTTTGTGTATAACTTGAGGGGAGGAGCAATAGCCATGGCCTGACCTCTCACCCTTGACCTCTCACCCTTGACCTCACCACTGACCTTACAGTCCAAAGTGGGGACGATAACCACTGCGCCGCGCACGCTACACTGACTAGTTGCCTCCGACACACACAACCAACTCAGGCAGTAAAAAAAAGGAAAAGACAGAGTGCATTTGTGGTAAAAAGTAACATTTTTTTGCACACTGGACAGTGTTAGAAATTAGCGTAACGATTCAACCACACACAGAGTTGTCAAAAGAAGTCAGGAAAGACACCCTCTCTGTATATTAGAACCATTTGTAACAGTGATATAACCCATTTGCAACACAAGTAGTAGGATAAGTCATAACGGAATGCTGTATAAAGCTAGACTGCAGAAGGCTACTAAATCCTTGAATGTGAGAGCGAGAATAAAAATCAAAAGCACTGTAATATTGGCTTGTATGTATATGTAAGTTGTGAACCCAGAAAAAGCGCTGCCTTGTTAACTATGCCAGTATTTACATTGTACCTTCCATTGAAGGAAGGAAGTACAAAATATGCTTCTCACTGGAGTCAGTCCGTTTGGATTGCAACAGAAAAACTCGAAAGATTCTGGATTTTCGTGTTTTGTTTGATTTGTAGAACTTTGCATGTAAGAGATGACAAGTTTTCAGTGTGTACCAGCCTGAAAGCACAAAATAAAAGCCCTTGGCAACCATCTTTAATTGATGTTTCAGATCTAAAGCTTGGCACCATATGAAGCAACGGAACTTCAGTTTTTGTTTGTGTGTACTTAATGTTGAAAAGAACAATTGAAAATCTGGACATGGTGGGAGAAAGCTTCAACATAATGACTGGGAAAGAGAAAATCATGGAATTTGAAGTAAGCTCCATACACAAGCAATATGAAATGTCTCTCTCAATACGACATTCAACATTTGGGTGAAGTTATTTGACTTGCTTTGAAGTTATTTGACTTGCTGCTGTGTACTTGATATATTATTCCTTAATATAGGCTAATTTCATGTTTCTGTTTCAAGCTTGAATGCATTTTTGAAAAACTTGAATTTCATATTAACTGCTGTATCTGCTGACTTAAGTAACATTTTCTAATGTGTTCTTTTTTTGTATTACCATAATTGATAAGATGTTTAAGAATAGATAGATAAATGCTGGTGAGACAGCCATGACAGGGTGTGGTGGTGTTACTCTGAACTGCTGCTATTTTTGTTTGTTGTTTGCTTGTTGGTCTGAATATTTGTTATTTTGGAAACTGAACAGTTTAACTTTAAGACAGTGTAATCTTTCTAGTGCATGACAGTGTTATCAAATTCTTTGCTGTTTTTACCATTGAGTAGCAAACTACTGTTTACTATATGTTCCTCTCTCCTGGCCTGTCTAAAACATTGTTTATGTACAGCTCAGATTACTGTGTATAATATGTCATGAATACAACTAGCGCAACCATCAGTGCAATATAATGTACATTTGGTAATGTTTCATGTTCATTAATTCTGCAAGGCAGAAAGGCAATCAATTACACATAATGATAGTAATTATTTATCTGACAGCACAAACTTTGCGGTATGTACCATGACAATCGCATGTCTTCAGATGGGAAGGTGAAAAGTTCAAATAAGATATGCTAAGTCATCACCTTTGACCTCTGACCCACCCATATGCTTGTTCATTAGAAAGGTTCAGGTCAGACGACTGTGTAATCACCTTTGACCTCCGACCTGTGTTCAGATACAATCCATCCATTGTAATCCATGCATTGACATATCTGAATGGTGACACATTAATAGTTTCATTCATATTGATATGTTACACCTTTGTGTACAAATTGTCATGATTGTTATGTTTAAGGACTTGAAAAGGGTGAAATCTGGTTCTTTTTGGAGAGTTGAATAGCTTGTAGATAGTGAGCGAATATCCTGTGTAACGCTTTTTGTAAATATTGTTAAAGCAGACAGTAAAACTAATGCTGAGACTTGTGAGGTTTCCTGATGTGAGAATGACATAGCCCTGCTGTACAAGAGGCATGTTCCCTACGTCAGTGTTTTCTCTACAGTAAGCCCACTTCCTAACCCTGTGACGCCAGGGTCAGATTTCCAAACCAGGGCCTAGTGGGGTTAGCCTCTACAAGGCTTCGTGGTTTGGTGGTCTAATTGTAGAAATTGGTCAAATAGAGTAAATACAGTACGCTAGGGGAGTCAGCCGGCCGAGTAGGGACATTCTCCAAACCCTACTCGGCCGGCTGACTCCCCTAGCGTACTGTATTTACTCTATTTGACCAATTTCTACAATTAGACCACCAAACCACAAAGCCTGGTAGAGGCTATAGTGGGGTAGTTTTGTGGGAGTGAAACATAAAAGACATACACACAAACTATGCCAATTACTAATGGTTTTTACATTTCATGTGTTTTGTTAAATGTTTTGCGCCGGTTTGGAAATGTGACTGTGCATAACCTGAGTACAGATACATGTATAGTACCAAAGGCTGCTCCGATAGGAAGCAGAGTAAGGCCCTACATGTAGACTGATAGCAAATATATCCCAGTCCCCTCTCTACAATTTGTAAATGTGTACACGACCAGAAAAGTGGAGGAATGGACGTGAAAAGTTTGCCGATAATCCATGGAAACACAGGCCAAAACATCACATGTAAACATCACATGATCACTTCTACTAAGCAGGCTGTTACCATGTACTGCAAGGACATTTTGTAAAAGGCGAAAAACTTAACCAAGTGGTGTAGAACGTGACGGTGTGCCCATGACAGAACTGACATTGCCATGGCAACCATCGTTCAGTAGAACAATGTACAAAGAAGTGACATTGTCATGGTAACGAGTTTTGTAGGACAGTGTATCCATGACCGAATTGCAACTGTGTTATGATGGAGTGGCAGATCTGCGATATGTACCATACTTAGTGCTAATTCAGTTATGGACATGCCAATGTGATTTCAAGGTTAGGATATCCATTCTGTAATAATTTCATATATAGGCAGTTTCATTATTATACTGCCATATTGTCTGTACTTATATGACGGATGACTGTCATAATTTGTAACAGGCTACCAAAATATATTAGCCATAGTAACCCAATCCCCCAACCCCCCACAAATGCAATGACAGATGAAGCCACAGATCCAAGCTTTTATTTGAACTCAATGAATCTTAAGCCATGAATGGAACGGACGCGAACGCTTTTGTAGGATAGGTGTCGTTGCATGTAGGAAAATGCTTTCTAGTTACCTCATTAATTGGAGATATTTATATAGTTAGGATATTGTGTCAATCAGACGAAAATTGTATAATAATTGTTTTCCTGTACGCTTTGTCTGTATAATTATGTGACAATGCCGATACTGTATACAGCAGTGTGTGTTTCTATATCGGCTTCAATGATTTTCGAGGACTTCGTTTTTTTTCTGTGAAATTTCCATCCTGAATATTGGGGAAATCTGAGAATGGTGTCTTACAATAATCAACAAGCAGATGTAAGGTTCCGGCTCTGTCTCAACTTAACGCTCATGTTTTTGCAACATTTAGTACATATTATTAGTATTGTACCCTTTTCAATCGTCTCCTCCTCTGAGTTAGGAAGTCGCAATACAATAAAGATGCTCTTAATGTTTAAAAACTAGGCGTAAAACACGGAGACTGACACAGATTTGTACACTTGCTTGGAAATGAGTCATACATTGTACAAGGCTTTACACTCATGCTATTAACGTGTACTATAACTGCTGTTAAAAGCAGTTTACGCTGTAAAATAGGTTATCCCAACACCCTTCGTGGTGACGTGTTGAAAAGCTTTGTATACAGGGCGTTTGAAGGGGAAAAACTGCTGCTGGTTTATTTTCTGTTGAGGCGCACACCGACATACATGTATGATATTACTGCCCCTGCTGGGGTCAGACTCTGACCTGGCACGGCAGACAATCTGTTCGGCAGCCGAGGCAGATCTTCCCGAGAATCTTAGACAAGCCACTCCGGGTAGGTGTCGCACAAGGAGGTAGTTTTCCGCCTTAGCTATAGGCCTACATCACATTTCCAAACTGGCCCGACCGGGTATACGTAGTTTTGGGGAACGAAAAGTATGATATAAAAGACTCCATACTGCACCAGACGTAAAGAGAATAGTCGTGGGCATTGTGTGGATACTCGGCCGGCAAACTACCTCCTTGCAGGACATCTCCACGGAGTGCTTGTCTGAACTCCTCGGCAAGAAGTGCCTTAGCTGCCGAACAGATTCCGGGCCTGCCCCGGCTAGAGTCTGGGTCCCAGGGTCCGCCTGCTGCTGTGTCTGCCGACCTTTGTTGTTCCCGTGTGTGTATGTATGATACTGATACCTTTGGCAAATACATGAGGCGAAACTTGTACATGGTTGTTCCTTGCTGTGTAAATTCTTATGGCAGCCTGGTAGCCATACAATTGGGAGCTGACCTGCGTCTTGTCGGTACTTGTAGGAGTGTTTCCCAACCACTAAGGTTGAGGTCCCATTTCCAAACCGGGGCCCGGCCGGGATGTTTGCGGGAACGAAAAATAAAAGTGTTTACCATTGAATGAGCATACACAAATTTATGCCAATGACTTACGCCAAAAATAGTTACTCAAGCAACTGGATATGGTTTTGAAACGGTCAGACGTTTCGGAAAGAATTCACTTTCTTCGTCAGTGACACTGAAGTGATCTGCAAGAAACAGGTCTTTTGTACTCTAACTATGAATGAAGACAATTTCAGATGTCCAATAGGAAAGGTTGTAAGACAATTCAGACTGAAGACAATTTGGATTCCAAAGAAAACAAAGCTAAGCCAAAGTCAGGCTGAAGACAATTTGGATATCAAAGGATATCAAGGCTAAGACACAGTTAAGGATATCAAGGCTAAGATTCAGTCTGAATTGTCTTACAACCTTTCCTATTGGACATCTGAAATTGTCTTCATTCATAGTTGAGTATAAAAGACCTGTTTCTTGCAGATCACTTCAGTGTCACTGACGAAGGAAAGTGAATTCTTTCCGAAACGTCTGACCGTTTCAAAACCATATCCAGTTGCTTGAGTAACTATTTTTGGCGTATCTTATTACCTGGATGTCTAACCTACATCGACGTATGCCAATGACTATTTTCTTTACGTTCTGTGCGTTTTGTTGCCTTTTATATCATAAACTCAGCACAAAAAGTTTGGAATATCAACTTTGGTTGATCATATTTCTGTTCTTTCTGCATGAATTTCAATGTATTATATATCAATAGAAAGCTTGTATGATTCCCTTTCCTATGGTATCAAACTCATTATGATTATAAACTCATGAAACGAGCAACAGGCCTGCTTACATGAGTGGGTCACTAAAAAAAAGTGCCCAAATTTCCCTGCTTGTGTTCAAAACTGTATTGTCCGGTTGGAAATGGCGCGTTTGTCAGGCTGTGATTCATGATCAATCAATCCTTTTTCATGCCACGTTTGGTATACAGAACATACGAGTTTGTTTTAGCACATTTGAGTAGACTATATCTGCCATTTTGGCAGTTGGATGGCCGAATCAAAGCGTGGAGGCGGTGAGGAGAACCGCACGCTTACACGGCAAGAATTAAGCTTTCAGCGTTTGATGGTGGAGGCAGCGTCATGGTGTATAACCGTCATAGGAAAAACAGGACTCGTCATTATTCCAGGCAACTTCAATGTGGTGAGATACATGTATAGGGACACAATCCTCCATCCAGTCGCAATATCCTACCTCTTTAAGATTGGACCAAATGGCATACTGAAAGATAACAACAACCGTCCACACAGAGCAAGGACCATTGCAGACTACCTCCAGGATGCGATGCTGGAGTACAGTCTTAGGATGGAATAGCCTTCCTACGGCTTATGGCTAACACCTCTAGGTTCAAATTGTTAACCTGAATAAAGAGTAACAGTGGCTTTGACTGACATGTCCTGTTTATTCAACTTGTCTTCATTCACAAGTCAATGCCAACGGAAGAAAATGAGCTGAATGGAGTGTTTGGCTTTAGTAGGGTAATTTCGGCACGTTATCCTTGTGACCCCTTGTGCGTAAGCAGCCCGGTTCTCGTTCCATGAATTTACAATCATAAAAAAAAAAACTCTACTTAGAAGTGCTAAAAAATAAATGTGAATGTTTTGTATACCAAAAGCTACGTGAAAAAAGGATTTATTGAATCATTGTCACCCGCGGCCATAACAACCGGACGATACAGTGATGAACAGAAGGGGGAAATTTGGGCACTTTTTTTTGGTGACCCAATCACGTAAGCAGGCCTAGTGAGTGTTCCATGAGTTAGCAATGATAATGAAGTTGACACCATTGGAAAGACAATCGAACAAGCTTTCTATTGATATATAATACATCGAAATTGATGCAGAAACAACAGAAATATGATCAACCGAAGTTGATATTCCAAACTTTTTGTGCCGAGTTTATTTTTCGTTTCCGAAAGCTACCCGGCCGGGCCCCGGCTCGGGAATTGAAATGAAATCCTAGTAGGAGTTGGCCATTGGCCTAGGGGTGTTGACCGGCCAACTGTACTCATCTAACCCCTCTGGCGTGTTTTCTGTCTTATTGGGCCAATTTCTACTATTTTTCCAGCGACCAGTGAAGCCTGGTAGAGGCCAAAGTTTCCAAAGGTAAAACACTCCTATGCCAGTCCGTGGAGTCTTCCGGTCAGTTTCCTAATTATCCTGCGTAATCATTGGTCCTCCGGTGTAGGTGAATAGATGATGCGGAGATTGCCGTCTTCCGCACTAGTTGCACTTGTTACTTCTGCCCTTACCTTCCCTAAAACACGCCCAGTGTGTCTAAGTAGATCAGACTCTTTATCTTAAACCATAACTTACCCCAACTCTCATTTCATTTTTATTCAATCTATCATTTATCCCCACTCTCATTTCACGCTATACAATCCCCAATCTCCTTTCATACTAACAAACCAACCTCTGTTCTCACTCTCATGTCAAGTTATATAAACCATCAACTATTCCCACTCTCAACTCAATTTACACAAACCATTATCTGGTGCCGTTCGCAATATGTAAATCAACTATCAAGCTCGTAATAGGGATCACCATTTACCCCAGCACCTTACACCGCCTCATTTAAGAATAAATAAACTAAGACTATGAGCACGACAAAAGCCTCGCAAAACTTAAAACTTTTCAACCATCAGCAAACTAAGAAAGAACATGTTACAGAAAAGAGACGCACCACACAACAAAGTTCTTTATTAATAACCTGAAAACATCAGGTGAATTCACGTATATACAAAACACATAAATACATATATGCCATTTGCCTATCCAAGTTTATCAAAGTCTATACCATCTTCAATTTTCAATTTTATAACCTAGATATAGTCATATCAAACCAAACAACATCTTCTTTACAACAATATCCAAACTCAGACGATGCCTCGCTGGCCCCTCCACGGGAGCTTCTGCAGTCAGAGAGTAGATGATGTAACAGGGGTCGGAATTCCGGGCTTCATCTTGTGGCTTACGTCCGTGCTTCGATTAAACAGAAGCTCCGTAGCCTGGTCTGTCTCTTCAATATCTGTGCGCTGAATCAGAGCTTGCAATTCCTGTCAGTAACATGCCACGCACAAACACTTCTTTTACTTACACGTTAACTCGCCTCTTCACATCAACCAAGATGTCTAGCATCGAAACAAACATCGATACTTCAACAAATGCTACACATAAATAACCCGTAACGACTTAGTGTCGAACCAGGGAACTAAAGTTTATACCTCAAGGACTTAGTGTCGAAACCGGGGACCAATACTTTACACCCCCAACGACTTAGTGTCGAAACCGGGGAACAATACTTTACACCCCCAACGACTTAGTGTCGAAACCGGGGAACAATACTTTACACCCCCAAGGATTTAGTGTCGAAACCGGGGGACAATACTTTACACCCCCAACGACTTAGTGTCGAAACCGGGGGACAATACTTTACACCCCCAACGACTTAGTGTCGAAACCGGGGAACAATAGTTTACACCCCCAACGACCGGGGAACGATATTTTACACCCCAACGACCTAGCGTCGAAACCGGGGAACTGCTACGAACAAGGAAAACAAACAGAATAAATCGCCAGCTGACTCGGAGCCACCACTGCTAGGACCAGGACTGGTGCTTGCTGCCTTGGCACCGCCACTTGAACCAGGACTGGAGCCGACTGCTGACTCGGAGCCACCAACTCCGGGACTGGAGCCGCCTGCTAAGCCGACGCCGTCAATCCGTCTCCTAAAGTCGTTACGGGAGCTATTAACAAAGACATACGTAGTTATTAAAGCCTAAACACAAATGGCAAAAACAAACGTTGCAACATTAATATTCTCTCTTCCATACCAAACCTACCACACTGCTGCCTGGTTACAAAGCCTAATAAAACAACAACAACAACAAAAACGAAGCATAGAAAATCTACTGGAGAAAACAATTCAGACAATAGCAAACAAACACAGAAACCCACGGTAACGAAACAAAAAACCAAAAACCGCTAGTGCCACCACAGCTCAAGGGCCCGAGGGCTGGAATCGCTTGCTGACTGCGCGAACCGGGACTGGAGCAGCCTGCTGACTCGGTGCCGCCGCCGCGTGAACTAGGACTGGAGCCGCCTGCTAACTCGGTGCCGCCGCGTGAACCAGGACTGGAGCAGCCTGCTGACTCGGTGCCGCCGCCGCGTGAACCAGGACTGGAACCGCCTGATGAATCGAAGCCGGCCGGCGCCGCCGTCTCCTCTCTCAATCAGGTAACCAGAAAGGACTGGCTCGTACCGGCTACCGTAGGGACTGGTAAACAAAGACGTACATAGTTAACAAGCGCAATGTGGCAAAACAACGTTGTAACATTCTCTCTTCCTAACCAAACCAACCACACTGCGCTGTCCTGGTTACATAGGGCCACAACGTGCCGATAACATGCCTCCCAGGCAGCCTTTTATACAACTCCCAAACAACTTCCAAACCACAACTGTCACGTACACGCAAACCCAACCATGCCAAAGAGAGGAACTCGAAATGCGGAATACAACAGTTTCCCCAGCGAAAATAAAACAACATCAAACCCCCATACACAATCTAATAATTCAACGTATCCTCTGAAACAAATTCAATCGAAAGCAAAGCTTACGTAACCGTAAACGTTTTTCACCAACCACCGGAAAAATCAGGAATCTGAAGAACTTGTCCACGTGCAGCACGGTGTCGCTAATTCCTGACAGCAGAGCCGGCAAAATCTGCATATGAAGTCTGGCCTCGTGATAGCGTCAATTCTGTCGTCGGCCAGGAGATCTGTGAAAAATAACTCAGAACAAACATGTGAAAACCTGCGTGTGCCACTCGCCAATCCTCCTTGCTCGAGCCAATGAACAAACGTCAGAAAGAAAACGAAAATCCCAACAAATAATTAACACCTAATCATCCAAACACTCCCTAACCCGGCAATAAGGAAAACAAGGCAAACCAACAAGGAATGCAGGTGATGGGAAATTAATTAAGTCAACGTGTGTCCGGGCCTCGTGGTAACCCCTGCAGTCTGCACCACATTTGACTCTCTAAACTTCTGGCAGATAAAACAGTAAGAGACACACATAAAACATATCGCACATGTGCACCTCAAATCTTCCACAAATCTTAATGACCAGTGCGGCTTCCCTAGGAAAGAAACGCTCCAAGTTAATTAGTGGAAACACATTCTGCACCTGCATGGCGGCTGGCCATCGTATACGTAGCTGAGAACAAAGGAAAATCGTTCATCTTGACAACATGCCCCCAAAAGTATCTCGTCAAGCTGAAATTTTGGTAAACTACAAGAGAAGAAAAACTGAAACGCCCGCCCAAAACGGAGTCAAATGTCGACGCTGGGCGAAGACAAGCACACGAAAAGGCAACAAAGAATGTCAGCGCATAACACGTGGGCACGGAAATTTCCCCTCAACGAATAAAGCACGTAAAACAAATGTCACCATTTCACCAACCTTCATTTTCCCTTCTGAAGAAAAGGGAGCACGGATAAAGCATTTCTAGGCAAACGTGGCTGTCCTCAAATCGAAGCTTGTAGACATTTTCCTCGGGGAAGCCGCTGTGGTCGGGAACGGAGAAAAGCGTGGCCTAGGCTGACGGAGAACCAAATTGTCTGCACATAGATCACTCCACGGTCATCCTTATATGGT
Source organism: Branchiostoma floridae x Branchiostoma belcheri (assembly GCA_019207045.1). Classification (NCBI taxonomy): domain Eukaryota; kingdom Metazoa; phylum Chordata; class Leptocardii; order Amphioxiformes; family Branchiostomatidae; genus Branchiostoma; species Branchiostoma floridae x Branchiostoma belcheri. The sequence goes on along the minus strand of CM033026.1, from coordinate 1,721,487 downwards.
GATATGAGAGATCACCTGACCTTCTGACCAATGACATCGCAGGACAATTAGCAACATTTATACAAGTATTACAGCTGACTGCTGCAGTATGAGCCGAGGGGGAAGGTGGCGCTGCTTGTGTGAAACTGATATTCTCTACCACACGCAATAAAAGGCACCCCTGACGGTCAAGGTCGTCTAAAGTTCAGTCTATTGTTGTAGTTAACAATGTTTGGGAAAGACTGCGTTCATCAGCTATTTTTTACTAATATTGTAACATTAGTTTTTAAGATAAAAAAAAAATTATTTCGTCGCCTTTTGTTTTTTGAGTACAAAATAAAAAAGTAAACCATTAAACAGGTGAAAAAACCCTACCTCCGCTGTGTTGTGCTGAAACCGTTCATGTTACGCATGAACCAATCCATGAAGCATACTGTCGCAACATATTTTAATATCATAACAGATTTCAGATAAGGATATTTTAATGGAACGTAACAATCTTTTAAGGTGGAAGTCAATGTGGACACATTTTACAAAGGACCTAGCTCTAACCCCCTCCTCGATTTATCGTTACGCTTGTTAAGATATAGGTTTCCGGGTGTCACTTACATGGCCATTGGACTTACAATAGGCCACCGGACATGAGCTTACAAATGAATACCTGTCTTCTGCAGTTGGCCGCGTAACTTCAAGTGACCGTGGGTTTGGCGAGGAGATGTTGGCAGCATTTTGATATGAAATGACCCATAGATTTTTATTTAAGTCCTGAGAAGTGAGAAAAAAATCACAAAAGTGAATGTATCATTTTTTTTTCAATTTTCAACATGTGTGAAACTTCCTCTCCCGGCAAAGGACACCCGAATGATCTTAGAATTCAAAATCAATTTAGATTCTGATTGTCTGACTCTCTTGATCAGCTATTCTACTGTGAAAGATCACTAAAATCCACCCGAAACATTCATGTTGAAAATCGCAAATCAGCACTCTCGCAGAAAAAGGCAAGCGAAGTCTGCTTTTACCCCCCCTCACATTAGGCGCGATTCGATCGGACGACGAGTCTGCGAGCTCTAATTTACGAGGAGGTATGACCCTGATGCCGACGAAGAAATTGCAGAATTCCCCCTTCCCGTCAGGGTCATGCCTCCTCGTAAATTAGAGCTCGTAGACTCGTCGTCCGATCGAATCGCGCCTAATGTGAGGGGGGTATAAGGAGGCTAAATGGTGTCCGAACTCTCCTGTACCCACAGCGTTAGCCTGGATTCCATACCCCAACCTCAAGATATATACTTGAGATCGGGCTGGGGTTTGGTAACCAGGCTACCACAGCGTAGGTAAGGCTCAGACTGGTAGAGACTGGCGTTTGTGTCTACGGCAACACAGAGGTCAGGACCTTTCTGCTGTGAGTTTGCGCGAGTGATGAAAGGAAGAGGAATGACTGCATTTTATACATCGGCTTTAGCCATATGTTTACACCAAGTGTTCTGTTACATCGGCTATACGCTGATGTTTACACCCGTAACGTCTACCCCGATGGGGACGCGTACTTCTCGGTATAGCCTAGGGGTGGACTTTCTCGGCAATGTACGTGCATGGCCATCTACACCGTGTTGATGCCTTGGTCACGATTGCGCCGGTGCCCGTCGATGGTGCAGTCCTGGCTGGACTCCGAAGCCACAATTTTGTCCCGCTGGACTGCTGGATACCGAGAGAGTACCTGACCTTTATTTAAAAGCTTATGATAGAAGTTTATTTGCAAGTTCATGCCCGAGGGCTAATTACAAGTACATGGTATGAACATAATAGATATAGTACAAGCGACAATAAACAGTTATAAACAATACTCTACTCTAATATTAGTGTTGGCTATTTCTAAACAGGTTGGGTTTGACTTCTTTTTTGGATTGAAAGCAGCGGGAGACGAAAAGCCCCACCTTTTCTAAAATTTGTGGGTTCTGCGATTTCAAGGGAAAAGTGGCTTTCTGTTAACGTTCGTCTGTCAATGTGGGGAAGTTGGGATAAGTCTTTGTGGCTTCTATAAACAGAGTGATTCTTTCGGTTTCGTTGTATGAACATTTGGAAATGAAATGTGTTATAATTACTCACGATTAGGTCACGGTATCTTTTTGTCGCCGAATCTCGGGTTGAATTAAGCTCCGAGTTAAAAAAATACGGGGCCCGGCCGAAAGACCTAAATAATAGTCCGTGAACGGCCCGGTAGGGCCCCTTATTTTCCAATCGTTACCGAAGCACAATCACACCTGAGCTTACATATACTATAAGGTGATACGCCAATTCCTACCGGAATACAAGATTCCTTGCGACAAAAGTAAATGCAAACACTTTGCAATAAAGTCGAATGGTCAGGCAAACGTTTAATATGCATCCTAAAACTTAAATCGGTTTAAATACTTCAAAATATCAACAGTATACAAAATAACAAAGCAAACTTGCAAGTAATCAAATAAGATAGGAAGTAGACAAACAATGAAGACCAACATAACATACATGACTAATTCAAAAGCTTACTCTAAATAGAATTTCTACCGGTACCGATTTGTATTACAGTTTTTTGTGACCAACGTCAATGTAACAGGTTTGTAAATGCATCCATACGCCTTTGTTCTATTGATATTTTAAATATTTACATATAAATATCTCCATGAGCATTAGATCATCGAACGGAATGTAGAATGTACCAGAGATGTTCATAAGCCGCCATTCAGTCATCACATTTTGCCTCCCTTCCAGTTGTTATTGGATCGTTTTTTCTGCCATCACTCTTACCAGTTTCTGAGACTTGTTTCTGGCGGAATATATATTCTTTGGTCCGTTAACAATGGGACGGTTTTCCTTGTCTCTTGCGATCGGTCAATATACTATAATTTATGGGAACGCTTGTTACTGTCAGCTGCTTTTCTGTTGTTGCTGTTTTCTTTTGTGGTACTGGTACTTGTTCTTTATGTACCTATTGTTTTTAGTGTCTCTCAGCTAAGTGAGTCCTTGGGGATAATGATACTGTCGTTTGTCTTTCCCGTTGTTTTTCTTTGTCAGTTGATCATTCAATCCATCAGTTTATCAATGGACGTGTCGCTAAGCTTCATGGGTTCGGGGGATAGTGTTGCTAATACTGTCTCCTGATCTTTAGGTAGTTGTTATTTTTACTTCAAAGTTCAGTGTCCCTCATCAGCTGAGCCTCGAGACGGACCTCGGGACGGACCTCGGGACGTGTCCCGGAGGGAGTTCATGGGGATACCGATGCTGGCAGTCTGTCCGACCTGGACCAGGGTAACCCCGAGGCCCTGCCCGCGGCCCTGCCCGAGGTTCACCCCCCGCAGAAGCAGCCTGAGTAAGAGCAGGCCGGACCAGAGCCAGTAGAACATGCAGACAGGCTGCAGCAGGTGCAGGAACACGTTCCACCCGGCCACTCCGGACCCGAACGCCGCGCGCTGGACGGGCGTAGTGTAGCAGGTTGTCAGGTGAGTGGACTGCACCTGTGACGATTAAAAAATAACGTCAGGTATCATACCAAATAACTTTTATATAGATAGTCTTGTAAGTTTGCCGTACAATGCTGTGTAATGATGATAGTGATTCTAAGTTTGCTTTTACAGATAATTTTATTCTAGTAAGAAAAATCAAATCGTCCCGGTCCCCCGAATTCTCCTTCGTAGAGGGAAAGAAAGTCGTTGAAAAATTCATTTTGTTCCGCGAAACAAAAGGAGGTTTTTTTTTTGCTTCGACTTTGGATCCTTCTGCGTAGCAGATTGTAGCTGTCCATCATACCTCCACGAAGCTGCCGTTGATCCAGACGGAAAGGTTGAAGAGACAGAGGATCGCGCAGTGGGCCCCGACCCTGCCCTCCAGTCGCCTGTGTATCACGGAGGACAGGATGAACGTGGTCTGCAGGACGAGCTGCGCCAGGTTCAGGACGGCGTCCGCCATTAGAAGGGCCCTCAGTTTGGGGAAGTCTCCGTCCGTGATGCCGTGCGGGCAGCCCTCCGGTTTGAACGGGAAGCTCTCGGGGTCTCTCGGGGCTTTCGTCCATCCGTCGAGGGACCGCACGTTGAGCCCTAGAACCCCGAGGGCGCCCAGCACCAGCAGCAGCACGTCAGCCGCACGGGGCCGGTACTCCCGGGGCCCGCGGGCCTGCACGCTCATGCACCCCGCTAGCGTGGACAGGATAAACAGGCTGAAGTACATCACCTGTAGGGACAGGCAAATGTACAGTCATTAGACAGCAGTCTAGATCTGAGACCGGTCCGAATTGAGTCGCCGCAAAACTCAGAAACAACACTACCCGTATCGGCTTTTAAAATAGACTCTGTTATACGTCAATGAAGGTTAGACATCCAGGTAATAAGATATGCCAAAAAGCAACTACTCAAGCAACTGGATATGACTTTGGAAACGGTCAGACGTTTCAGATAGTATTCACTATCTTTCGTTAGTGACACTGAAAGATAGTGGATACTATCTGAAACGTCCGACCGTTTCTAATATCATATCCAGTTGCTTGAGTAACTGCTTTTTGGCAGGACTGTGTTATGATTAGAAATGAAATTAAGTAAATTTTAAAGATATCATAGTCTTATTATGTAATGTAGTAACGTATGTATGCATTCAGACACCTGAGAAGCAAGGACGTTATATATAACGTCCTAGGAGAAGTAAGTCAAATAACCAAAGTATGATTCTTCTGGTAAAATAATAAAATGGAAAATGAACCTTGTAGCAGTAATACAGGATGACTTTGTAATAGTCTGCTGGAGCCGTCACCGTGGTGGCCTGGTGTGTGACGGCGAACAGCCCGACGGAGAGAGCGGCGACTGTCACCAGGAACAGCCGCATGAAGCCACTCGCACCTGTAGTAACGGTTTATTGATATCGATTGACATCTACGCATCGCCACAATAGCAGCCCATGGAATGAATTGGAGCGCGGACATTGCGACTCATAATCTTTAAACAGATGTAATCTTCAAAACATTTGAGCATCCTAGATGTCGAAATAATATTGAGGGTACGAAATATGTAACATCTAGAGTCTAGACATTTTGTTGTCAACGTTGTTCTTGTCTTGGTGCCAGGTTTCACATGGTTCAGTTTCATGATCAAACCAATTGTCTCCCTAGGTATTTAACTCCTGGTATTCACAAGTAAAATCCACAATCATATTTAACTCACAAATTGAGTGGACTGTATATATGAATGTCAATAATTAAGTTAGACTAGAGTAGTCGCTTACTATACTGTTTTAGTGTTTACCATTATATGTCTGTCATTTTCTTTTGTCACTTGCAATTAACCCTCGGGCAAGAATTTGCAGTAAACTTATTACGTACCTGGGCGGTTCGTCTGCTCCGGTCCACTGTCTGTCGTGCCGCCCCCCTCCCCCTCGCGCGCTTTGGCCCACATGTAGTACATCGTGGGGAGGGACAGGAGAGCGAAGGTTCCGACTAGTGGCTGACAGTACAGCTGGAACTGTACAAAAGTACAGTACTCCTCGGTGAATATGTTCGATGGCTCCTGGCAGGTGTAGGACTTGGGAGGGGGGGCGGCGGCTGGGGTGGCAGTGGCGTCCCAGCACACACTGACGCCCCGGGTGCACAGGGCAGACGGCTTGTCCACGATCTCGTAGAACCAGGACGCCAGGTCCGCCATGACCACGGCCGTGAAGAGCAGGACCGTGTACACCTTCTGCCTGGCGAAGCTCCTGGTCTTGAAGCACCACCCGAACATCGCCACCTGCAGCGGGGATAGCACGGCCTACATCAGCATTTTTTTTCCCTTTAATCAAAGAAACGTTTAGAAAATACTAATAGACAAAGTGGCGATGTACTCAAGTTGCGCACAGCTGATACATATATTCTGACGTGTACAGTATGGGAAATAACACTTGAAGACACTCAAACTTTTTAATAAGAGTTTACTCGCAAAATCATGCCCGAAGGCTAATTACGAGTACAGTCTTAATTAAGAATCATTCAGTACATAACATTGGTTTCTAATCTACTATAAGGTGCTAACTTTACTATTGTATTGTAGGCAGTAACAAGTGAACAAATATATAACAAAAACTTGGGGTCACCCCTTCCATTAGAAAGCAAAACGTACGTTTTGTTGTGGCCTAGATTGGGTGGCTAAAATTACACTTTATATGTTGTGACAAACGTGATAGCTAAAATAAACATCAAATGTCATTTGTTGACATCTTAAGACAAGTAAGTGGTGTTAGATAGGAATACGACTTCTAATGATAGTAAGCTATTTATAGAAATAATATGCAATTGTGGCGAAATGGCTTCTGTCTTGTGGTGAAATGTGCTCTACAAGCAAAGGTAAGGCTCCGCCTGATTTTTATAACGTTTTTTTAGTTGTTTTTACCGGGCTTTCTATATTTTGTATTGTATTTTGTATTACTTGACTTTACACTTTACAAGTTGCGAAACGACTTAATTGCGACAATGTAGCGAGACCACCTGTTACCCACCTGTGCCACCACGAACACCATCCTCACCACGTGGAAGACCGTGCCGGACCGGTACAGGGCCAGGGTTGGGAATGTTCCCTCGTCGCGATGAATACACGCCCCGACCAGCAGGAAGAAAACGGCGTCGAGCGTGACGCAGCCGACAGCGAGCAGCACGATCGGCGCGAACAGCAGGGACAGCTCCAAACCTTCCGTTCCGCCTCCTCCGGCCGCGTCGTCTCTCATGAACGGGTCACGCTGAATAACGACACCGACGGCCGCGACGCAAGGGATCCCCACGCAGACCAGGGCGGTGAAAATGATCGGCAGCGGCTCGAGGGGGACATCACAGTTCGTCATGGCGTTCAGGACGGATTGGATGGCGAATACAAGGACGGAAACGGTGACGAAAATGCCGAGGAAGAAGTCCACCACGGAGTGCGCGCCGAGAGGCCTCTCCAGCCGCTTGCGGAGCCACCGCGTCCACCAGAAGGAGCCACAGGAACACGAGCAGGAGGCACAGGAACAACAGGCGGGACATCGACGCCTCCTCACCGGGACGAGCTCTTCCGTGGAGGCCATCGGGCTGAAACCCGCCTGCTGTTGGACGTGTTGTGACCACAACAGTTACTATAAACTAGACACTCAGTACGGGAGTGTGTTCGGCATAGTCCCACAGCGCTTTGTTTGATTTGCGTCGGGTCGATTTCAATTTCCCTGAAGTTGGCAAGACTCCAGGGGTGGTTTCCTCGAAACGTCACAAACGTGATACTGTTGAACAGCGCGTCTGGTGGACAGTACACTGTGCATGGGGACTATGTACATGCACGATGCACATACACGGTGCCTATAAGTCGGTCCCGTATTTCTGTGGGTTAAGGGCATTTCTCACCGAAATGTGGGATATACCACAGCAAAGCGAACCGACGGGGGGGGGGGGGGGTAAATCTGCAGAAGCAGCACAGAAGAGGTCAAGTTTTACTGACCTGATGAAGAAATTTGCATAAAGTTTAGATTTGCAAAAAAAAAAAAAGATAGCATGACAAGCGCCACAGTGACTCCGTCCATCGCTTTAGAAATGACTGAAACATTTTTGTTGTTGTAACACTTGTTAGGCCCTCTCCAGTCAAGCCTTTACATGTGCGGTCACGCACAGCAAGGTGCAAGCCGTCGGGATCTCTGGCTGAACGTCTTGCGTGCACGTTTGTGTGATTTATTGACACAACAAAAGTTGAGCTATTCTTACGGTCACGCAGTCAACAGTATTACAATGCAAAGCACGGCACAATATAGCTTTTTTTAAGGTCTTGTTACATCCGACAAGGATTCAGCTAATGACCTCAAAAGCTAAGGGGTATATTGTTTCTGTTTATAGGTGGGTTCACACGTGGTGCGTATATAGTCGAGCATTCAAGTCCACATGACGTCCGTATGGAAGCCCACGAGTTGCGGGAAAAAATTAATAGACAAATTTGGACAAATATAGACAGAAAATATACCAAACGAGTTAGAGCTTGGTCACAAACCGCACTCCTCAGGCGGCCAGATAACTCCTCTGGCATGTTATGCATCTATGTTTGTGAGGACCAGAGGTCTTAATGTGCTATAGCCTCACCAGTACATGTACATGTACAGAAACAGCAGAAACGAAAGAAAATATGTAAAGACAGTTCCAACGCCACCTACCCACACCCCACAATATAGAGCACTCTCCATGGTATGGGTGAAGGGTTACAGGTTGTTTCGCAACAATGTCAGTTCCCAACCGTCAGTTCGCAACAAGGCAAGTCTTTTCGCAACAAGGTACAAGTCGTTTTACAACATTTGTGGAGTCGTGATGCTAAAAGTCTAGTCGGTAGATTATTTGTTAAGGTATGTGATAGACCACTGTTCACGTCGCTACGCTCAAAGACTGATTTCTCCGTCGTTTTTTTTTATATATCCGCACCGCGGATCGGGTGACAGAAACGTGTCGGTAATGAAGTAGTGTTTGTTGTTGTCATGTGTCAACTGCTGCTGAAGGGGTCATGTTTTTCACCCCTACGATTGTAATGGAAGCTTCCTCCAGTGCAAATATACAATCCCATCTATCAGACAGTCTTTTTCTTTTACCTTTGGTTATACTTGGGATAGAGTAGTCTGTGTTTGTGGCTTGAACAGTTTCATAAAATGGCAACCTATATTTACTGCCATGCCCTCTCTAACACTGTCAAAACTGTCTCGAAACTTTTCCACGTGCGCCGACAAAAGGACAACTCTCTTCGAGGTGGATGTTTCATCTTACAACTTTTATTCATTGCCAAGATGGTAAACACATGTGAGCCACAGGAAATATTCAAATCTCTTGTGCCAGTCAATTGCCTGTCATAGTCACTCTACTAGGCAGTTATTGCATGACTATAGGTTACCGAATGCAAGGAACAACAGCGGGAGGAGAACGTTTAATTACAGATCAGTTAAACTGTGGAATCTGCTACCCAGAGATTTCAAGATTGTCTCCGATACAAGGTTGTTAAAGAAGACAATTTCTATGGATCATAATGGTTTTATTGTTTATAATCCTCTGACCTCATGACTTCTAGACTTTATGTATGTATTTGTATCTGTTTTGAGTGTATGATATATGTCTATCTACTTGTATATACTGTGTGTGTTTTTAAATGAGCCCTGGAAGATTAGCTCAATGAGCTAGCTTAAGGGTTAAACAATAAACTCAAACTCTATTTGTTGAACACCAGGACTCTCTAAGCAGAGGTTGGGTCGGTGTAATAGTAGTGGTGGGATCTTACCGCTCCCTCCCCTCGGTATAAAGAATCCCGCCAACTACTTACCCACCGACCCAACCTCTCAAATGCACAAACCAGGTTGGAATGTAATTTGCGATTGGAGTTCTAAAGCGTTCTTGATGCCTGTACCTTTCACTCTGAGCACCCTGGATCAATTTTCACATCCATGTAGTAATATAAAGCGATATTTAAAGATTCACTTTGCGGTGTCCTTATCTTTGTGTCGGATCTCATAATATAAATAGATTAACTAAGTAATATAGACAAATTTATATTCCTTATGAATCTAGACAAACCTTTACTTATAAAGCATATCTGTTCTTACATTTTCAATATCACAAAGAAACGAGAAGAAGCCGAATGTACGCAGTAGAATACGATCCTTGAGTAGTGTAGATTCATTGTATCATTATATCATGTTGTATCATTTGTTGTGACCTGTACTAAACCCAGTGGGTATGAATGTACAATAAAGGTCTTCATTCATTCATTCATTAATGATAACCAACGTTGTCGTGTTTAGTATGTAGGGAAGGACAACCTCAAGCCAACCGTTCACACTTACGCCACATCTTCAGAAAAGACGCTGGAGCCGCATGTTCCCCATTTAGCCCTGCCATTTAGGAACTTTATTCGAACCGAACGTTGTCGTGTTTTTTTTTAGTTCAGCGAATTAATCTGCATGACTGCACCCGGTTCCGGTTGCGTCCCCAGCGGCTGAACCCTGCCCGTGCGCTCCGGGCTCAGAATCAGAGTCCTCAGCCTCAGGTTCACGGCCATGACCAGCGCTTGCAGCCAGTACAGCATGAAGAGCGGGTAGAACAGGTGCAGGAGCTTGTTCCAGTAGCCGCGGAACGCCACGCGCTGCACGGGGCTCTGCCAGCAGGTGGTGGTGGGCGCGGACTGAACCTCCAGGAAGCTGCCGTTAATCCAGAGGCACAGGTTGAACAAGACGAGCAGACTGTAGTTCGTGTTCAGCACGCCCTCCTGTTTTTGCGGCTGGCACGTGGCTGCGAGGAGGAACGTGGTTTGGAAGACGATCAGTAAGGTGTTGAACAGCGCGTCGAATGCCAAAAGGACGCGGAGGTTTGCGAAGCTGTTGCCGGTGGAGGGCACAAACTCGTGACAGACGTAATCTGTTTTGTTGACCAAGTCATCGTCTTTCGTCCTCGCGAGCGCGAAGAACGACATCAAGTTGAGCGCAGTCATGGCGATCGCGCCGAGGCCCAGCACGACGATGTGGGTAATGTGCGGCCGGTATACTAGCGCGCTCTCAAGCCTGTCATTGGAGCCGCTCTTTATCTTGATCTCACCCAGAAGTGCTGCTAGGGCGAAGACGAAAACGTACACGACTTTGTACACGTGGTAGGTAAAGACTGCTTGGTTGTCTGCGTATTTTGGTGTGACTGCAGTTGTGGTTGTGGCGGTTGTTGTGATTGTTGTTGTTGGCGGTCTGGCCGTTCTTGGACGGCCTTAGTACAACCCCAACACAGGGTTGTTGTCATTATTGTTGTTGTTGGCATTGTTGTTGAAGTCTCAGCTGTCGGTGGTAGGGCGGCCCGTTGTGCAACGAGGACAAGTGCCACGGAGAGGACCAACAGGACAACGACGAAAAACAACCACCCCGGCGCCGCGTTCCCGTGAACCCCGCGCAGCCGCTGACCGTTCTCACTCTCCCTGCAAGCACCGTGGGTCCCCGCCGCCTTGGACCACAGGGCGTACATCGTGGCAGTCGCGAAGACGCTGAACTGGCCGATCAGCGGGTTACAGTAACGTTTTAGCCGGAGGAATTCGCAGTGCGTCGCCCGGTCGCTTCCTTCACACGGCACGGTTGCCGGGGCATCGCTGGCCCAGCAGCTGGAGGTGTCGCAGACGATGTCGGTGCTCTCCGACACTTGGTACAACCAGCACGCCGCGTCGGCCATGACGACAAACGCCACGAGGAAGGCGGTTGCTGCGGTTTGCTTCGCCCACGTCCGCGTCATGTACAGCCAGCCGACCGAGCTGACCTGTGCCACGACGAAAGACAACCTCACCACGTGGAACGCGGTGCTGGTGTGAAGGTTTGACGGCAAGCTGCCCTGTGCGAGGCTACAGGAATTCGCCACGACCAAAGCGTTGATGTCGACTACCATGCAGGCAATGGCCAGCAGCGCGAGAACGACGAAAGCGACGGCAGATTTGGCGCGGTCCACTTTCACGTCTTCTTCCGTTTCTTCCACCAGCGGCTCGTAAGGGTCTCTTCGCGCCACCCAGAGCAGCAGGCCGGTGCTGACCAGGCCCGCACTCACCGACACCGTGAAGACGACCTCCATGGCGTTAGACCGCGTACACTCCAGACTCAGGAGCGCGGTAGCCGCACCGAAACCGAGCAGGAAGAACGCCAACATGGCGACGATCACGCCCGCCGTCTTCGTACCCACTTCTTTGAAGAGCCGCCTCCTCAGCCACTTCGTTGACCAGAACTCCCCTCGACACAGTTCACACCCACCACACGATCCGCAGCATCTACACCTACCCCGACCTGACGGGGCCCACCCGGTCACGGGCACAGGGGCAGGAGAGCTGTCGGACGTTTCCATCTGCGCAGACGATCAAAATCGTATAAAAGACAACCTCAGCGAGGCAGAAGCATCCTACGTTCTGTTGTGTTTCTCAGTCCAGCCTTCCTATAGTCGGAATGTCACAGCGAGGCCAAAAAACGTGATTTCTTCAAAACCACGATGTTGAACTTTGGATCATGTGTCTTTGGTGGCAATGAGGATAGAAACTGACTTGCGCTTTGCCCGAAGCGATCTCCCAGTGGCTGAAGATAGTCCTGTAGGTAATAACTCGGCAGCCTTTAACTTTAACTTGTACGTAAGTAATCCCATCCGAGTCAATAGAACCGCAGCCTGTTGCCTGCCAACGCCTGAAAGTGTGCGGCGACCTCCTCACCCCATTTAGGCGATACCTATTGTGGACTGAATGTTCGGATTGTTTACTGCTTTATAGATGATTCGGGTTACACATAGTCGGCGAACCGAGAGATCTCGTGTCTTTACCTACAAAAGACTTTGGCCACTGAGGTTCTCACAGTGACCGCACTGCACCCCAAGTTAAGTAACTTAAGGGAATGAAACATTGTTGTTTGGCTTGCATGTCTTTGTGTTTCTGGGCTGCAGTTTCTATTGGTGCCGCCAGAAAGCGTTTATGGTCTTTAATTGATAGGGGTGAGTTCGGCCATCTCTGGTCCATCTTGGATCTATCTGCTAGTTACCTGCTTGAAAAAAAGAAGTTGATTCTGGTAGGGATCTTTGTGATTCCGGACCGATATCCTAGAACCTCTGGATGGATTGCGATTTCCTTTGCTATGGGTATGGGTGAGCCATATTATGGGTGTGCTATATTATATAGCACACATTAGAAGTTTGCTGCTGTCTTGCGTTTTTTTTAAATATTTACACCCCTTTTTTACATTTAGTTAGTAGAGTGGTCCTAGTTGATAGCAAGTCAGCTGGGTGCAATTAGCTATGAGCGGGTGTGCGGGGTGAATACTATAAGGGATATGTCCCAGCAGAACATGTAAAAGGTGAATCTGATGGCTGCACAGCCTCAACAACTAGTCAGAAAGAGAAACTGTGACCATCCCTGTCACCTCTGTATGTAATGAACCATTATATACACATTAGGGATATGTGCCACGTGTAGGTGTAACAATAGGAAATAAAAATGAAAGGTGTAGTTTTGGATCTCACTGGCATTTACCATCAAACCATATCAACCCCACAACACAGTACGCACCATCACAAAACAAAATATTTCAGCAGGTTTGAGTTTTCAGACGCTTGTTATCTTTGTATTAATGACACCTTAAAGTGAAAGAAACAAACGAAATCAGATGTGCTCCGAGACTACGTACCCAGCCCCCTAACATGCAGTTATGACCATTTATGTACAGGATCTAGTTCCGAGGACCCTCTAGCAGTTTCTTGTGGATGATCCACAAGAAACTGCTAGAGGGTCCTCGGAACTAGACTACAAACCTGCTCGAAGATATCAAATATGATGCTCACACATAAGAGACTTAATTCCTTTATTTCAACAAGAAGCAGCTACTTCATGGGCCTAAAACATAATCACTAGCTGACGATATGAATATGATAAAAAAACAACTAACACATTATTACTTCCTCAATAACCATTACAAAGTGTTGTTCATTAAACCAAACGTATCACATAATGATATAGAATTACACTTGGCAAACAAACGGAACAAATTAAAAACGCATAACCCTTTATTTAAAACGCATAACGTTTTATCATAAAGCTAAACATATTCTCACCTTGAATTCTGACCTTGAAGAACAGCTGATACTATAGGAATCCGAGCAATGTGGCTGTACCGTATATTAATTATTATTATTATAATAGTTGACAAACTACAATTTGTTTTTTTCTTATCCTATAGGAACGAACATCTAAATTTTCTTTGCTATACGGTAACAGTTAATACAGCATATTTCAGACCGGTTATAATAAAAGGCATAAAATAACTTCGGGCCTGCCGTCACGTGGTATCGTGCGTGTTTACGGTCACGTCCGCGCCAGTGACGTCAGTAAGTAAGGTCAGAGTTGAGCAGACCGTACTACTAGCCTACTCAGGGGGTGAGCCAATAAATCTATCAATTTCTCTTGCCAGTCTAATAAAATAAATTTTGCATTTTACCATCTTACTTTCTCTTTTACAACCTATTTCTGATCAATGTTAGGTTTTGATGATAATATAATGGTTTAAAATTGTACATAATTTAGCTCATCTCATGTGGTATGACCCACTGTCCATATGACATGTCCTAACGTTACATTAGGAGTGTGTTCAGCCGGCCCGGTGTCAGGACTGCCCGTCTGTGGGAACATCCTTCTTACGAGCTCGTTGCTAAAGCTTGCTTCAAGACATCTGCTGCAACGTCTCAGCCGTCAACGCAGCTTTCTTAGAGGCTAGAGGAACATCTTCCCCACCGGTCGGGAAGGCACAAGCCGTGCAAGCGAAACGGATTTTGTGCGGGTCAACCACGGTCGTCTGCAACTTCAAAGTTCTTGAGTGAGAGGGCGATTTTAAGACGTGAGGAAGTTCCTTTAAGATGGATGACGACTATGACGACTTCGATGACAACGGGCCCATGGGCACCAGGAACAAATGGGTGTTCGAGATCTCAACCGAGGTCGCTAACAAAGGTGAGGTACCACACGCCCCCCTCCCCACGGTATCCGCTATATATGTGGTTAGATTAAAACCTCCATGGATAACGTTACATGTATTTAATTTGATGTACACGCATGGGAAACTCAGTTGAATTGTGTGGGAATAAGATACCAACTTATTGCAGTGCGTACCTTAAAATACTTGAATCTGAGTAAATATTTTTCAAACTTCACACGATTATTTTTACGTAAAGTTTTCTGAAGAATATGATATGCGAATCTATATGTTATAAGACGTGTTAAGTATATGTAGTTATACCTAGCCCTGAGAGTGAACGATGCCTTGCATATCATGGTTTGTACATATTTAGACTGACTTGCAATTAAAATGACCAGAAATGACCCCGCGTAGCTGTTGCCGTTCCGTAATCTGTAAACAACACAGCGCGACCATAGTGTTAACTTACAGGGAACGCCCCCTCCCTGACCTTCAACACTGCGCCTGGGTTTCGGAACAAAGTTGGACTCTAGAGTCCTGGCTGATGACTTGAGCCACACATTGACAAGTGGCTGTATCTTTCCTGTCTTTTCTGTTCTAAAATCGGCGACTTCTTCCTCATAAACCTGAGGTTTCTATGGTTAACTTAAGTATAGTATGTAGGACTGTAAACAAACATAACCCTTGTTATCTTTATCTGGGTTAAACTTTAGCTACGCCTAAAACTAGTCTAGCTACGCCTGATTGCAAAACATTGGGCATAACATTGTAAATAACCATTTTTCGGGCACTTTTTTATGTAGATAGTTGGAAGCATTTTTTGGAAGTTCTGTAAGTTTCACTGTTCACTACATGTGTGTTCAGGCTATCTCAGCTGGAAAGGTCACATGGAGGTCACCAAATGTTTTCACCATTGCACCCCTGACACAGTTACACAAGGGTTGAGGATTTTTACAGTTCAGAAACATTGTTAACTGTTATCGTTCTTATCACAAGTAAAGGTTCGAATGACCCTGACAAATGACCAATGGACTCGGAGTTGTACTAAAATTCAACTCTGGAACTGACGCGTCTCTCCCATTGTTTGTGAAGTAAACAAATACAGCAGGTCGGATGTCAGGTACACGATCTTAACAGGTAGTGAAAGACAAATCGTTTGTGTAGATATAGTCTGTATAACAAAAACAGTGAATTCGTAATTTACATGTTTTAAGAAGAGGGAAGAGACAGGTGAACTGTATATAAGTGGTAGTGCACTAGACGCATATGTTTAATGGCTTGGTAAATTCCCCTATTGTTACAGCCAGCAGATACCCATCTTAAGTAATGAGGCTGTTATGATGTGAAAGGTGCCTCCTCGAGCACGGGACCCCCATTTTAAGGCCTTTCTGAAAAACGGTATGGCTTCAACCAACCAGAATACCCTTCCCAGCATTCAAAGCAGGGTTCAGAGATGATAGCAATTAACCTTAGTTGTTTTATAGTTTCTCTGATTGTTCACTTACACCACTACAAAATATCATATCATAAGTACTGCATGTTACCCATGTTGCCCAGAACATGCCAAATAAAGGTCATCAGTTACTAAATAATAGGTGACCAAGAGATGACTCAAAACTTGTCAAAAGTGTCTAGAATTTTTTTTGACATTTTTAAAATTGCTGTTGCCAGTAGCCATGCTCCTATTGTCATGAACTAAACATTATCTTGCGCTAATTGCAATAGCAACAAACTTTATATATAACATTTTGATGAGGAGACTGTTGCACTGTGCGTAGACCCTCCCACTTTTCAAGAAAATTTTGACTTTTGTTGAAATTTATGATAACTAAGTATAAAACTTTATGTAACAGTGGGGTTCAAGCACCGCCAACCGACCATGCCAAACGCCTGTCAGGCTTTGGGCCAAATTGGTTGCGTGATTGGTTTTGTGCGCTTGGCTGCCTTGGTCCGGCGCGATAGAGTTCGAATTCCGGGAGCGAGCCTGGAGTAACATCTGCTCTCCTCACCTCTAGTGTTTCACTAACTGTTTGTTTGTTTTTTGTTTGTTTGTCACATTTCCCTTGCTGCCAGTTGGAGGGATTTACACGGTGATCCGCAGCAAGGCGGGAGTGACAGTTGACGAGCTCGGTGATCACTACTGCCTGATTGGTCCATACAACGAGAACTCCGCCCGCCTCGAGGTCGACCCCATGGAGCCCACCAATGACATCATGCGCAGGACCCTGGCGAACATGCGCGAGAAGGGGGTGAAGGTCAGTACGCCGCCATTTTAATCATTATCATCGCTGCTTTCTTGTCTGTCAATTACATGTTTTTTCGTTCATTCTAGAATGTTGTAAAGAAATGTCGTGAAGTAACGTCGATGAAGGTTAGATATCCAGGTAATATTAGGCCCTCTGTCTACTAGATGGATGATCGCTCTGCGATCTCACTGCGACCTAAATAGGATATGTGTAACCTTCGCTTTCACTCTGGAGATATCATACAAATCGTAAACATGTGACTGAGAAGACAACAAAACACACAAAGTGTAAAAACATTTCTTTCTTTTCTGTGGAATTCATTGAGCGATATGTCAAATTTTATGTCGCAGAGAGAGTGTGGCGAGAGCGCCTTCCTAATGGAAATGGGGTATAAGATACGCCAAAAAGCAGTTACTCAAGCAATTGGATATGACATTGGAGACAATAAGACGGTCAGAAAGATGGTGGATACTATCTGAAACGTCTGTTTCGAAAATCATATCTAGTTGCTTGAGTAACTTACTGCTATTTGGCATGACTTTTGAAGTATGAAATTGTTCTTTTTTATTTTTGTTTGTACTTTGGCCCGTGTCGTAACACACCAAGTTTGCATGTCATTATAAGCTGATATCAGTTGCTGATCATGCTAGATGTGTTACTTCAGAAGTTAAAAAGAATTTACACGAGAAAGAGAAATTTAATGTAGCACATGGAAAGAATATGTAATATGATGATAAGTTTAAGAAAAGAGAAAATTCCCTTCTGCCAACTGTGCATGGCATATGTCCTGCACATTGTTTTCAAACAAGAGCAATATGTGAAATAAGATATCAAAGTTATAGTTTACCATTATATGAAACACTATACATATACCCTAGTAAAATGAATAGAAATGAAATAAATTAAATGAAATGAAATGACTAATAGTATACTTGAAAGAAGAAAATACTTCTGAAGTCTGCATGTCTGACTCAAGACCATTTTGCATGGCGTCTCTTCTGCAGGTATTGTTTGGTCGCTGGTTGATTGACGGCTATCCTCGGGTGAGTAACCTCTGACCCCACTAACCCCCCACCTCTCTCCACAGGTCGAGTACGGCAGGTGGCTCATCAATGCCTACCCACGGGTGAGTGGTACGGTCCAGTTTAGCATGCCGCATGGAGGGCATTTCTGCCGGGAATATGCCATTTGTTACTTATAAGGGGGGTGTTTGTTAAATGTAGTTTTCCTTGCCCCTGATCCATCAGTTAGATTATACCATTTAAGAAAAGGGGGATGATGTAATGTAAATTGGTTAGAATAAATAGATGAGTGGATAAAGAGTGTAGGTCACCTTATAGGTTTGTTTTGTTGACATCTGAGTTAGTTGGACTGGACTCCTGTCAGGTTTTGTGTGTGTGAAAAAGTTGTGCATGAAAAATCTGCGTGTGAAAATATGCAAATCAGCAGACTCCCAATGGATTTCAAACACTCCTTCTTTGATATTTATTATTGTTAAAAGTTTGTTGAGACTCAGTTTGGTAATATGCACATGTTGGAAGCTTTTTTGTACATGATAGCCAGACATTGCTGAGGATTGCAAACATGCTTGCCAGTATTAACATAAAATTTTGCCATTAAAGTATGAATCATTAAAAACGGTTATCAGATGAGCAAACTCTATTATTTTCATGATGTCTGACTAGTTGCCTTATTTATGTAATAATGATATTGATTTTTGAGTATAATGATGTCATATGGTGTAAAAAAGTTATCTGTGGAGCTATTCAATGAAAAAACTTAACCATAGGAGATTTACATAATGTGGTATGTGTTTTAACATTTGATTGCAATAATAACAAACCTTAATTACAATGTAACATTAACAGATGAGCAATGTAACATTAACAGAGGAGCAATGAATATCTATATATCATAACGAGCAATGTACGCAGGTCGTGTTGTTTGTTTGTTTGTTTGTTTATTGAGCTCTCCGTGTATGCAGGTGGTGTTGTTTGACGTTGGCTCTGTGGCCTGGAAGCTGGACGGATGGAGAAAGGAATTCTGGGAGGTTGCGGGTATCGGGATCCCGTGGCCGGACCGGGAGTGTAACGACGCGGTGCTGCTGGGATTCCTCGTGGCGTGGTTCCTCGGGGAGGTCAGTCGATTTTTCCTGTTTGACCAATGACCATGTGTGCAGGTTGTACTGTTTGTTTGTTTATTTGTTTGTTTACTGACCGGGAGTGTAATGACGCGGTGCTGCTGGGATTTCTGGTGGCGTGGTTCCTGGGGGAGGTCAGTCGAATTTTACTGTTTGCTTGTCTTTTTCTTCATTTATTTGTTTGTTAGCTCAGGTTGCCAAACTACCAGTCAGCTATTTCCAGGGTCTATAACCTTGGAGAGAATACTAACAGTGATCATTGCAAGGGATGCAGTTTATTATATCTATTGGTACATGGCGCTAAACAAACAAACAAACAAACAAACATGACTAACAACATTTTCCCCCACAGTTCCATGCCCAGTGCGACCAGTGCCAAGGGAAGCAGTATCTCGTGGTTCATGGCACTAAAATTAATAAACAAACAAACAAACAAACAACGCATTTCTCCAAAAGTTCTGTGCCCGGTGCAATCAGTTTAAAGGGAAGCAGTATCTTATGGGCCATGGCACTAAACATACAAACTAACAAACATATATCACATTTTGCCACAGTTCCTTGACCAGTATAAAGGGAAACAGTGCCTTATGGTCCATGGGACTAAATAAACAAACAAACAAACAACACATTTCCCCCACATGTACAGTTCCGTACCCAGTGTGACCAGTGTGAAGGAAAGCAGTATCTTGTGGCACACTTCCACGAGTGGATGGCAGGCGTTGGGCTAGTCCTTTGTCGCTGTGGGAACATCGACGTGTCCACTAAATAAACAAACAAACAACACATTTCCCCCACAGTTTCGCGCCCAGTGTGACCAGTGCGTAGGAAAGCAGTATCTTGTGGCACACTTCCATGAGTGGATGGCGGGTGTTGGGTTGGTCCTCTGCCGGTGTCGGAACATCGACGTGTCAAAATAAACAAATAAACAAACAAACAAATTGACAAACACCTCATTTTCCCACAGTTCCGTGCGCAGTGTGACCAGTGCGTAGGAAAGCAGTATCTTGTGGCACACTTCCACGAGTGGATGGCGGGCGTTGGGCTGGTCCTGTGCCGGTGTCGGAACATCGACGTGTCAAAATAACCAAATAAACAAACAAACAACTCATTTTCCCACAGTTTCGTGCCCAGTGTGACCAGTGCGTAGGAAAGCAGTATCTTGTGGCACACTTCCACGAGTGGATGGCAGGTGTTGGGCTGGTCCTCTGCCGGTGTCGGAACATCGACGTGTCCACCATCTTCACGACGCACGCCACGCTGCTGGGGAGGTTCCTGTGCGCCGGGAACGTCGACTTCTACAACAACCTGGATAAGGTCAGTATGCTAAAGCTGTGCAGTACTGTGTGTTTATGTAACCACAGCTTAATTAATGAATGATCTTCATTTGCAATGCTTTGTTCCTGCCCAAATGAGCTAAATATAATACAGCAATTTTTTGTGTTACATGGGATAGTAAAGGCGAAGTACTGTTACATGTAGTTTGTTTGTATGTTTTGTAGTTGAATTGATAAAAGACATTTAGTGCTACAAGCTGCAGGCTACATGTAAGTATAGGCAATAGGCTTATGGTCCATGATAAAGTTTAAGGTTGGAGAATCATTTCCTAAATCATTCTGAACATCTACAAGGTGAAAGGACCTTTCTCTTTGAAATGTGCAATATGCTGTTGCCAGCCTTTACAACTTGATATGGAGCTGAAAATTTGCAAGATATTGTGTAACATTTGTATTGTTAATGGCTTGGAAGAAATGATAGCCACGGTTGTGATTCTGCTCTGTAAACAATGGATTTCACCCTGAGAAGACACAAAGAATTTAACTAGTAGCCCAAAATGTAACATTCAGTCCCCATACCTTCAACCCTAAAATTGTTATTTTGCACATTTCAATGAGAACAAAGTACAGCATGAAATCCAAGACTACGAGACTATCTTACCTCCCCTTCACAGTTCCCGTTACTGGGTGTCGCCTGCAAAGTAATGATCACAATAATTTGATTTTTGGTACACATTCATACAAGACTTAAAGTTTATACTTGACATCTATGCTTAGAAATCTGAGTTGTGCTTATTATTTCTGGGTGAGGCCGAGAACTTATTGATCACCCGTTGCACACCTAGCTGTTATACTGACTCCATCATGAGTCCATGTAAACTAAAGTACAGCATGAAATCCAACATAGGCTATACATTTACCTTAACCTGCCCTTCACACTTTTCCCCCCAGTTTGATGTGGACCAGGAGGCAGGGAACCGCGGGATCTACCACCGGTACTGCATGGAGCGCTCGGCAGCCCACTGCGCGCACGTGTTCGCTACGGTGTCGGATATCACAGCACTCGAGGCAGAGCATCTGCTCAAGAGGAAACCAGGTTGGTTTGGTTGGTTTGATACAGATCTCCAATAGTGACTGATATGTCACTATTCTTCCTGGTGTCCGGGTGATTTGTAGAGAATCACCAACTCCTGCCAGAAGGATTTGCACTTGTTGTGGGTTCTTTAACAGGTATCTAACGTCCTATCCGAGGGATGGCCCTATCCAAAGCTAGGTACTCATTTTATCCCGAGTAATGTGAGGAAAGCTGTGTAAAGTGTCTTTTCCAAGGGCACAAGATCGGTGACACGACAACTGCTTTTAAAGCAAATTTTGAAGTTTAAAGTTTAAAATTTGATATTGCAGACATCGTCACGCCAAATGGGCTGAACGTGCAGAAGTTCCAGGCGATCCACGAGTTCCAGAACCTCCACGCCATCGCTAAGGAGAAGATCAGCGAGTTCGTCCGAGGTCACTTCTACGGGTGAGGATGTCAAGGTCATTTGTAGGTCATAGATTGGTGGTCTGATAAAGAGAGCCATTAAGCGTAACTTGATCAATCTCCAAGTTTTCCAGTTTACAAATGTAGCAGCAGATACTACGGACCCGAAAATGAGACATTCAGCTAAAAGTGAAACATTTTAACCAACCTCAAGGATTTGAGACATTTGGAAAATGTTGCAGTTTTGATGGCCCCTTGGCTTGAGAACTGCAACATTTGAAGCACCAAGTGTGCGACATTTACTCTGTCGAGTTGTTGCAGTTTGAGTTGCCCCAACCGGTGGATTGAAAGTTGGTCAATTTGAGTTATTTCCAGCTTCAGCAGAGTTTTTTCAGAGTATGAGGGCCCAGTGCCTACATTACACAGGACTATATTTCACCTGATGAGTCTTTGAGCTCTAAAGAAATATTTTAGGTAAAAAGATTGTTCCTGTCCTATCACTGCGCAATTTTTAGAGATAAGCTATGAAATGTTTTCAAGTCAGCAAAAATCCCATGTAAAATGACAGGTCCTGGGTAGTTTTTAGGACAAAGAATGCAAGACTTTTTGGGTTTTGAGATCTTGCGATGTTCTGAAACAATCAAGTTCTGTGGAAGGTCTCTGATTGTGTAAAGCATATCTAGTTTATCAATAGTCTGGGTTCCTACCAAGTTTCGTTTTTCTTAATCACGTTACATACTTTGAGTGTTTCATACTTTGAATGTTTTGTACTTTGAGAAGAATTTTGAGACTGATTTCTCATTGACTGTAAGGCTACAGCAAGTAAATTTTATGGATGACATCCTCTGCAGACTGCAAAAATAGTGAGATAGGGCGAAAAAAAACAAGATGGGTAAAAAAAACCAAGATGGCTAAATTTTCAAAATAGACACCATAACTGTTGTAAGAAGAGTTAAAGTGACAAAACATGGTAGTACTGACGACAAATCATTCATTCCTGTATTAAAGAAGTGAACTAGTGTAGTAAAAATGACACTAGTGTGGGAGACTGGTATCACTTACCAAGTTGGCAACTTCACTTATGATGTCCATAGTGGTGCCACTTTTCCAACTATCCAGCTGGTTTCACTTCTATAACTACAATCATGGCTACCTCGCTAATGTCACTTCTGCAAGTACAATCATTAGGCTCCAACACAACATATTTTCCCATTTTGGTACTTTCTTGTCATGTTGACCATCTCCGAAGAAGAAAAAAATCTTGTTTTTTTTTCTGAAATCAGGCAAAAATTAATGAGCGCGCGGATGTCATCCATAAAATTTACTTGCTGTGGCCTAATGTGAAATGTGATGTTTCAGGCACTACGACTTTGACATTGACAAGACGATCTTCATGTTCACTGCCGGGCGCTACGAGTTCTCCAACAAGGGAGTGGACATGTTCCTGGAAGCTCTGGCCAGGCTCAACTACTATCTCAAGGTAACTGTTTTTGGCATCACCTCGTAGGTAGAGCCATAAGTGTCAGACATGTTCCTGGAAGCTCTGGCCAGGCTCAACTACTATCTCAAGGTAATCATTTTTGGTAACACCTCGTAGATGGAGCCATAAGTGTCAAACATTTTCCTGGAAGCTCTGGCCAGGCTCAACTACTATCTCAAGGTAACCATTTTTGGCAACACCTCGTAGATGGAGCCATAAGTGTCAGACATGTTCCTGGAAGCTCTGGCCAGGCTCAACTACTACTGTCTCAAGATAATCATTTTTGGTAACACCTCGTAGACGGAGCCATAAGTGTCAAACATTTTCCTCGAAGCTCTGGCCATGCTCAACTGCTATCTCAAGGTAATCGTTTTTGGCAACACCTCGTAGATGGAGCCATAAGTGGCAGACATATTCCCGGAAGCATTGCTTAGGCTCAACTACCACTTCACCTTGTAGATAAGGCCTTAAGTGTCTGTTGACACCTGACTTTCAAGGTTTTTGGCAACACATCATAGATGGAGCCATAAGTGTCATTGGGTTTTTTCCTGGAAGCTCTGGCCAGGCTCAACTACTATCTCAAGGTAATCATTTTTGGCAGCACCTCGTAGATATGGCCATATGTGCCAGACACAAGCTCTGCCCAGGCTCAACTTAACTATCTCAAGGTAATCATTTTTGGTAACACCTCATTGATGGAGCCATAAGTGTCAGACATGTTCCTGGAAGCTCTGGCCTGGCTCAACTACTATCTCAAGGTAACTGTTTTTGGCAACACCTCGTAGGTGGAGCCATAAGTGTCAAACATGTTCCTGGAAGCTCTGGCCAGGCTCAACTACTATCTCAAGGTAATCATTTTTGGTAACACCTCGTAGATGGAGCCATAAGTGTCAAACATTTTCCTGGAAGCTCTGGCCAGGCTCAACTACTATCTCAAGGTAATCGTTTTTGGTAACACCTCGTAGATGGAGCCATAAATGTCAAACATGTTCCTGGAAGCTCTGGCCAGGCTCAACTACTATCTCAAGGTAACTGTTTTTGGCATCACCTCGTAGGTGGAGCCATAAGTGTCAGACATGTTCCTGGAAGCTCTGGCCAGGCTCAGCTACTATCTCAAGGTAACTGTTTTTGGCAACACCTCGTAGGTGGAGCCATAAGTGTCAGACATGTTCCTGGAAGCTCTGGCCAGGCTCAACTACTATCTCAAGGTAACTGTTTTGGGCATCACCTCATAGGTGGAGCCATTTATTAGTTTTCAAGTGGTGGTAAGGAATATGAAACATCATTAAGTCATAATGTTTTGGTCAATTTTGCCATGGTGAATTGGCTTTGAAATTCATTGAAAAAAAGAATCTTGTGCGTATTGTTACATAGATGCTATAGTAATTTCAGGACATACTTGACTTATCTGACACAGCCTTTTTTCTCCATTTTCAATTGAAAGCTTTCATACCTTTGGCCCCTATACAGTGTAGTGGTCAGAGCTGTACAATTATTAGTATTGTGGGTCATAGTTCAACCCTCTGACCATGACCTTTGCCCCCACAGTCCTCTGGAAGCCAGATGACAGTCGTAGCCTTCCTGATCTTCCCGGCCAAAACAAACAACTTCAACGTCGACTCCCTCAAGGGGCAGGCGGTCGTCAAGCAGCTCAGGTCAGATTCTCAACTTTTAAATACACTAAAAACGAAATGTCTTGACGATAAGATAAATCAAATTTCTCATCCAGTTGGAAGTAACATCATATTAGTTATTTCAAATTCATAATTATGATGAATTTACAGTGTTTCAAATTTATTTCCTTTACCATGTGCTTTTTTTTGTGTGAAATCACTTTGTGTTATTTGTTTTTTGGAAAGTAAAGCAAAAAGAGGGCTACTAATAGTCCTTTGGTGGATGCATGAAAACAACTACTCATTTTTTGCTGACTTGACATATCATTAAAATTTTCTTTTGTTGTTGTTTTTCCAACAGAGAAACTGTGGCGGAGGTACAGAATGATATCGGGAAGAGGATTTTTGAATCATGCCTTGGGTGGGTATAACTTGCATGATGTAGACGAAGGATGTAAAGTCAATAATGAACATAACAGTTTAAGTTGTGTGTGAATAGTTTAGGTAACGGTAGATCACTGAAGAATTCTTTTTGCACAACCAAAAGGAAATAACCTGCCAATTATTAACCTGCCAATTTTTTGTTAGCACTTCTGTTATTCTCCACATTGCTATGTGATACTACAGACAGCTGCACCCAATGCCTCATTTTAGTCCTAGAAAAAGGTCACGTTCACCCAGTCAAGTCCCCTTTAGTTGTTTTTTTTTGGGGGGGGGGGCATGAAATTGCCTTCCAATTAATCCACTGAGTACAGTCATTTGAGTAGAGGCCAGATATAGTTACGGTAAGAGCGTCATGACTTCAGTCAAAGCAGAAATTGCAGATGCCTTGTTGATAGGCCTGATTGCTGACCAGCAGCTGATGCACATGTTCAGCAGGACACAACTTTGAAACCTTTCCAAGGCTGCAACGTCTTTAGAATGTGCCAACTCCAAACTCGGGCCTGCAGGGCTCGAAATACCACCTGCACATACATACAAGTCAGTGCAGGTAAAATTGGAGCTGTGCAGGTATTTCTGGTGTCTACCTGGATCTAACCTGCACTGGTCCATGTACTGGGTTTTATACAATTTTCATATTGGTGTGTATGGACTGTTACAGTGCTGCATTGACTGTTACCACCTATAAAGTATAAAAGAAAAGGCAGGAATGGTTTTCAGGAACATTTTTAGCATGATCCATACTTCCTAAATTCAGTGTGGTGCAGGTAAAATTTGTCTGGTGCAGCCGTGCAGGTACATTGTAATTTTCAATGTTACCTGCACCAGTGCAGGTGTGCAGAATGAAGGATTTCGAGCCCTGGCCTGATGCTCTCCCAGGCTTTCAGCTAGGATTTTATAATAGGGAGTCCAAACTTATTGGTGAGTCGCGGTAAGTGACTATTGTAGGGGGGTCTGGGGGCATCCACCTTGCATGGTGCAGAGTTTTTGATGATTTTAAGTTAAAACAGTGCATTCTAAGGTATCCCAAGAGGCAAAAATACTGTTACAGATGTCACAGTAGAAGACTGTGACCACAGATGACCTGGTAGCATCCCTGGTCAATCAGAATTTCATGCTTGTCAGAGGATTTTCTCCCCAGAATAGGGCGTCCGGGGGCATCAAATTTCTTGTTATACTAAGAAAAGGGCGTCCAGATGACGCGTTGACGCATGCCTGGCTAAAAGCCTGATGCTCTCCCGTGTTTTCAGGTTAGCGTCCAGTTCTAACCCACAGGAGGAGCTCACCAAGTTGTTGAGGTACATTCTACATCACAAAACGAGTCCCTTTCCAGCCATGCGTATACCCTGGGAAAACGCAGACTCCTAACGAGGCACGCAAAGTTTACCAATCCCTACAACACGCGCGCACGGAACACCCACCGCCTAACACCCGCCGGCCCATGAACCAGCTGGCCCCTAACTATCACTTGCTGAGAAGCGAGCGATAGTTGGGGACCGGCGTAAGTGGGGCCAGCTGGTAGTGGGGCGGGTGCATAGAGGCGGGAGGGTGCGCGTTAGGCAGGGGATCGGTAACTCTTATTTGCAAAGCTTCTCGAGCTGGTTTCCCAGGGTACCATGCGTAGGGCTGACGTGTTTTCCGTGGTGTGAAACTGTAGCAATGTCCATCATCAAATCCATCAGTAGACTGTATAGCACACAGCCAGGCCAATGTCTTCTTTTGTAATGTCCATTCTATTCATTCTATTCGTATCAGTCCATTCTGTTTTAATATTGTTGCCATTCATGTAGCACAATTTGCTATCAATCCACTTCACAACAGTTGTTTTCTTTTTTGATTCCATGTCAGAAATGATTTTTTCCATTTCCGTTCATCTTAAAAATGTTTTTTTATCACCACTTGTAGTAGGCACACGCAGGTAGTTCAAGTAGCTTTCCATGTGCAGCTTGTCTGGTACAGGTGCTGTTGTATGGCTCGAAATACTGGGTGCATGTGCACCCAGGTGCACCCAAAATTGGAACTGTGCACCCAATTTTTTTCAGTGGGTGCACAGGGTGCACCCAGATATTTTCTTAGGTTTATGTATGAAAAGATATCAAGTATACTAGTATACATCATATTCTTGACATCTAAGTGTTAGACAGATAATAAAGATGTCTGTCATGTTACTTGTTTAAGAATTTGATAGCTTGTAACTAAGTTTTGTTATAAGGTTTTTTTTGACATTCTACATGTACTTAAATTTAAGTGGTGCACCCCAAAATTTTTTGGTGCACCCAATTTTTTAAGCTGGGTGCACCAGTGCACCTAATCCCAAAAATGAATTTCGAGCCCTGTGTTGTTTTTAAGTGACTTGTTTTACCTGTGTGTTTGCATGCAAGGTGGAGTCACAATACAGGACCTTTTAATTATTGACTTTGATTACCAGCATAACATTACATACATGTTTAAATGAGTGAGTGAATGAATGAATGAAGAAAGGAAGCTTCATTATAATAGTGTCTTGCAAGTCCCTTTTTGCCCAGTCCATGTGCATTTAAAAGAAAACACTGAGGAAAACGTAAGAATGTATGTTACATGGTGCATTATGTGTTCAAAATTGACCTTCATTGAATCTTGGACACATACAAGATGAATGACAAATGTACTTAGGACAGCCCCTCTTCTGGAAATAGAGTATCCAGGGGCTGCAAAGTAAAAAGTAAAAACCATGTGTGATGGACTACTAAGGCACAGAAACGATTTTGAAATTCTCTAAACATTTTCAACTTGAAGATGACATACTGTCTAGTAAATTACACATATCATGGTGAGAATATCAGAAACATGAACGACATGTAGATCTACATGACTTTGACTCTGAGTCTGACATGACAACTGGACTCATTTTGTAACATACTGACATCCTTCTTGCTCATGCAGAATTTAATTTAATATTTCATAAACCCCTACAAAAAAATGTAGGGAAGGACAGACATTGATCTATAAAAATGGGACTAAAAAAAGTGTCAAAACACGTACTGACAACCCATAATCACTTTTACCAAAACAAACTATAGATGTACACCAACACAGACACTAACTAGCACAGACTTTAGATAATATGTACACTTAACTGTCACCCTGTTGTGACTTTTTATGTCACAGTCACTGTGGTACTATTTTAAGGACACCACTCCATATATCAAAGTATGATAGGACTTTGATAGTCTGAATCCTTTGTATCATTGTTCCTGACACAAACATTTTTGTACAATTTTTCCTCCCTCATGACCTCAATGAAAAGTGGCCTTCACCCAGATGTGAGCTTGTCACGAATCAGCAAAAGTTCAAACAAACAAACAAACAAACAAACAAACGAAATCAAAGGTTTATTACTGTCTGTTGTTGTTGTTTTTCTCCAGTGGCAGCATCCCTAAGTCGGAGGATCTGCTTCAGTCCGAAGATCTCATCAAACTGAAGAGGTGCATTTTTGCAGCGCAGGTGGGAAACAGAGTTACTCTATGTCTCAGATATAGAACAGAACATATAGTCAGGTTCTTAAGTCACAACCAAGGATTACTTCCGACGTTTCGATGTCTATCACTGACAGACACCATCATCAGAGTAGAATGACAGGAAACTACTTCTTGCTGCTACTTATAGTCGATGTAGGTGGCGCTGCAGCAGCAAGAATGCCGTCCCAAACGTGGCTCAGCTTGTATCCCCCCTCGTCTCTGTTTGGGACGGCATTCTTGCTGCTGCAGCGCCACCTACATCGGCTATAAGTAGCAGAAAGAAGTAGTTTCCAGTCATTCTACCCTGATGATGGTGTCTGATAGACATCAAAACGTAGGAAATAAGTACTCCCTGGTTGTACCTTAGAGGAACCTGACTATATGAATAATTGCCAACCTGATGAAGTTATTTACGGATAGAGCAGAACAGATTCTAGGATATAGGACACAACCA
The DNA here is from genome assembly GCA_019207045.1 of Branchiostoma floridae x Branchiostoma belcheri. Classification (NCBI taxonomy): domain Eukaryota; kingdom Metazoa; phylum Chordata; class Leptocardii; order Amphioxiformes; family Branchiostomatidae; genus Branchiostoma; species Branchiostoma floridae x Branchiostoma belcheri. The sequence goes on along the minus strand of CM033026.1, from coordinate 1,692,447 downwards.
GTATGTGCTTACTTTGCTTACGTGTCAGCGTCTATCAGACACCATCTTAGAGCTAATCAAACTGGAGTTCTGCTTCTTGCCATAATAGCCAATGTAGGTGGCGCTTTTGCAGCGAGAACACATTCCCAAACGTGGCTACGCTTGTATCCCCCCTTGGCCCGATATCAAACTCACGACCTACCGACTGCAAGGCAAACACTCTATGCACTTGACCATTGCACTAGTGCCCAGCTATGTAGTGCATGAATATTGTGATTTAAGTTCTAATATTGTTAACAGTTAACCAAGGACAACCTGTTTGTACGTATAATGATAAACACAGACAACAATGTACAACAAAAACTCTACGAGTTCGTAATAATGTTTTAAGAAAAGGGAAGAGGCAATTGTAAACGTCAGCTCAAGGAGTTTAACCTCCTTGGTCAGATATAGTGATAGCATAGCTCCAAATGTATTGTTTATTCAATTGTAATACTACACTATGGTAATAATACTTAACCCTTGTCCTGCTGGCAATTTTTTACCCATATACTCTCCCTGTGCTGGGCATTTTTGACTCTCTTCAAAGTATGGGAAATGCTTTTACTTTGCTATTTTTTAGTTACTTTGCATTTAAGTAACCCTATAATGTTACACATCAATAGAAAGCTGAGAGTCTCTACTTTTTAGTAATGTCTTGAAAGTTTTACCCTGAGTCATAAAAATGATATGCAAGGGTAATAAATCAATAAAACAAGTTATTTCCATAAACTTTTGTATTAATAATACCTGAATTTCATAAATAATCTTAGTATCAACACTACAACATTCCTATGACATATTGACAACATCAGAGCCACATATGCAGCAAAAAATTTACCCAGGTATCACTGCAGGTGAGTTTATGGCTAGGTATTGTCCTGGGTGCTGATAAGGCTGTTCAATAGAATAATGTAACATATGATCAGCTCCATCTGTCACTAATTATTTGCCACATCAAGGTACTTAATGACCTCCACAAAAGTAACCAAGGTCGAATTTGCAGCTTAACAGACTGTCCTAATTCGTTTCCTGTTGCGTGGGGGGTAATTTTCCATAAAAATGGTAAAGTTCACGTGCATATCTTCTTTTCTCATGTTCGGCAGTATTTCTTCACCATTCTTGCCCAAAATTGGATGTTCTGCCTCAGAATCAGTGGGGAAAGGCTCCTTATGCACTTGTTACCAAGTTAACTTTGACATTTTAGCGACTAAACTAAGAATTTATGCCCCAAAACACGAAAAAAAACATGAAAAAACATATCTGCAGACGACAGTCGGCCATCTTGCTCATTAACATAATTTATGCCCGCAAAGAGCTCTGGGATTGATTGCGCAACCAGGATATTGACCCTTGACCCCATTCATGCAGCCCCCATCTTCTTCCCAGCTGTTCCTGGTTACCACACAGAAGCCACAAAGGTTCCTGTGGGAATACCCCCAGCCGGTTATATAACCGGACCCGCACACAGGCACAGCATGTGCATCCGGTTATATAACCGGGCCCGCAGGACAAGGGTTAATAGTCTTTAGCATCCCATAACACAACTGAATTGCTGCACTTAGCCCACATGGGCAGGAACATGCAAATAAAGATCATTATATATAAATTTTGAATGATTGTATTTTTCCTGTCTCCAGCGGCCGAACCTCCCTCCTGTCTGCACACACAACATGACGGACGACGCCAGCGATCCCATACTCAACCACGTTAGGAGAATACAGCTCTTCAACAACAGGGCAGACAGGGTTAAGGTACCAAATTCTCCTTACATCCTCTTGATGTATGCTTTAGCCCTCATTCTTACGCTGTTATTAACCACGTTAGGAGAATACAGCTCTTCAACAACAGGGCAGACAGGGTTAAGGTACCAAATTCTCCTTACATCGTCTTGATGTATGCATTAGCCCTTATTCTAACGCTGTTATTAACCATGTTAGGAGAATACAGCTCTTCAACAACAGGGCAGACAGGGTTAAGGTACCAAATTCTCCTTTCATCTTAAAAGTTTATATCTGCCATAACTCTTATCCGGCTTACCTGGCTGTCAACCATGTTGGGAGAATACAGCTCATTAAGAACAGTGCCAACAGATCTTGGCTATAATTCATCATTTCAATTTTGTTCTCTTGTTGCTCATGTTTATAGTATGTAACAGTTAAAATGTAATTTTTCGTTATAACTCTGTCCCAATGAGCCTTGTTTAGTGGTGAAATTTATATGGTATATTTCAAAGATATGATACACTGCCATATGCTGGAAAGTACTTTGTTTTTCTCATTGTGCAACATTGTTGCAAATCTCTCCATACTTCTCATTGTGAGACATTGTTGCGAATCTCTAGCTCCATACTACTCATTGTGAGACATTGTTGCGAATCTCTGCCCCCAGATCGTGTTCCACCCGGAGTTCCTGTCGTCCACCAGCGCGCTGCTTGCCATGGACTACGAGCAGTTCGTACGCGGCTGCCATCTTGGCGTGTTTGTGTCGTACTACGAGCCCTGGGGGTACACGCCAGGTACGTGTTCATGTCGTGCTACGAGCAGTTTGTACGCGGCTGCCATCTTGGCGTGTTTGTGTCGTACTACGAGCCCTGGGGTACACGCCAGGTATGTGTTCATGTCGTGCTACGAGCAGTTCGTACGCGGCTGCCATCTTGGCGTGTTTGTATCGTACTACGAGCCCTGGGGGTACACGCCAGGTATGTGTTCATGTCGTGCTACGAGCAGTTCGTACGCGGCTGCCATCTTGGCGTGTTTGTGTCGTACTACGAGCCCTGGGGGTACACGCCAGGTACGTGTTTGTGTCGTGCTACGAGCAGTTCGTACGCGGCTGCCATCTTGGCGTGTTTGTGTCATACTACAAGCCCTGGGGGTACACGCCAGGTAAACCCTCCAAGTTTGACATGGCTTCCTTAGTAGTTGGTAGTAGACTGGTTTATTAAACAATTTGCATAACAGTCCTCCTGGCAGCCTGGGAGGCTAAATTGCGAGGACATTACAATCATGAATCTGTTCATACAAGTAGCAAACTTTGTAAACAACATGTTAAAACAATGGTTCATTGATAAAATTCTAAAAATAGTTTCAGAATATGTTTTAAAAAAAAAGGCCCCCCTCCAGCCCAGGTACCTGTGACCCCTAAATGGCCCTGTGGGTCACTCTGTGTCTACCAGGCTATTTTGGGGCTTGTCTTCGCCCCTGGATTTTCTTTAACTTAGCAGTTAAAATCAAACAAGGGACAAATAGATTCTCTTGGGGTTGTTGTTAGCTAAGGGTGGGGGCTGTCCCTGGTTGGGTTTAGATATGGGTCAGGATTATTTTAGAGTTTTATGATGACACAGAGTGCACGGTTAAGGGGTTAACGCCAGGATAAGGGGACAGAGTTTTGAGTTGTTGTTTTTTTGTATCCCCTCCACAGTACTGTGGAGCGCACGGTTATGGGGTTAGGGTCAGCATCAGAGTATAGGGTTTAGAGTTATTAGGGTTTAATGATGTCTATTTCCTCTCCCCTCTACAGCAGTGTGTACAGTGATGGGGTTAGGGTCAGGGTTAGGGTATAGAGTTAAGAGTTAACATGTAATGCTATACATTTTCTCTCCCCTGCCCAGCGGAGTGTACAGTTATGGGGTTAGGGTATAGAGTTTAGAGCTAACATGTATATTTTGTCTCTCCCCCCCCACCCCCACCCCCTCCTCAGCGGAGTGCACGGTTATGGGTATCCCCTCCATCACCTCGAACCTGTCGGGTTTTGGCTGCTTCATGGCGGAGCACATCTCCGATGGGGTTAGGGTCAGGGTTAGGGTTAGGGTATAGAGTTTAGAGCTAACATGTATATTTTGTCTCTCCCCTCCTCATCGGAGTGCACGGTTATGGGTATCCCCTCCATCACCTCGAACCTGTCGGGTTTCGGCTGCTTCATGGCGGAGCACATCGCCGATGGGGTCAGGGTCAGGGTTAGGGTTAGGGTCAGGGTTAGGGTATAGAGTTTAGAGTTAGGTTTTAATGATGACTATAGTCTGAGTTAGAGTTTAACGATGTGTATTATCTCCCCTCCCCAGCGGAGTGCATGGTTAGAGTCAGATAGAGTCAGGGTCAGGGTCAGGGTCAGAGTTTAGAGTTTGGGTAATGATGACTGTATTTTATGTCCCCAGCTGAGTGCACGGTGATGGGTATCCCCTCCATCACCTCGAACCTGTCGTGTTTTGGCTGCTTCATGGCGGAGCACATCGCTGATGGGGTCAGGGTCAGGGTTAGGGTTAGGGTCAGGGTTAGGGTTAGGGTATAGAGTTTAGAGCTAACATGTATATTTTGTCTCTCCCCTCCTCATCGGAGTGCACGGTTATGGGTATCCCCTCCATCACCTCGAACCTGTCGGGTTTCGGCTGCTTCATGGCGGAGCACATCGCCGATGGGGTCAGGGTCAGGGTCAGGGTTAGGGTTAGGGTATAGAGTTTAGAGCTAACATGTATATTTTGTCTCTCCCCCCCCCCTCCCCAGCGGAGTGCACGGTGATGGGTATCCCCTCCATCACCTCAAACCTGTCGGGTTTCGGCTGCTTCATGGCGGAGCACATCGCGGACCCGACCTCCTACGGGATCTACATCGTGGACCGGCGCTTCAGGAACCCAGAGGAGTCCGTGCAGCAGCTGGCCGGGGTAGGGCTTTCTTTTTTTTTAAACCAACAAACTTTAATCATTCAGTATAATTAAGGGTTAATGACCCGGCTCGAGGTGTATATGGTGTCACAACGCCTGGGCGCCTGAAGCAACTGGAAAAACTGAGGATTATAAATCCGTATATTACAGAAGGGCCAGGTAGTTAAGTGGTCTTAAAGGTTTTAGGTTCAAATTCTGGTAATAGACCAAAGAGCTCACGAAGCAACAGTTACTGGAAAACAGTCTCAGGATTATAAATCAGTATATTGCAGAAGGGCCAGGTACAGTGTAGCAAAGTGGGACTAAAGGTTTTGCAGGGTTGAAAATCCCTAACAGGTGCATTAACCATGAGGAATAATCCATGAAGAGATGGGGGGGATTATTTTTAACCCAAGAGAATTATTTGAGAACTGGAAAAACGCACATTCAAGGATTAAGTATGATTTAATTTCATAGTGCCTTCATGCAGGATTTTGCTTATTCACTGTAACAGGTGCCTCCAATACGTCATGTTGTATTATTGTTAATTTGTCGTTTATTCAATCCCATGTTAGTATGATTTTCCTGTTTCTTTATTTGTTAAGATTTTTGTATCAAAGGGCTCCTTTGGAAATCAGTTAAAACTACTGTATAGTAATTCACTTTGTCTTCTCGGTAGCAATCTTTCAAGGTTTGAGAAAGTTTAACGTGTTCTCGGAACTAAATGTTCACTGTTGTGGCAAGTCTACATAAAAAAGTCTGTGAATTATTTGTTATCAATAATGATAAGTTCATGTTACAATCGTCACCGTGAAAACCGTGAACATAACAGTACATTGACAAAATCAGGAATTACAGTTACTAAAGGGACTACCCTTATAAATAAATATTCAATTATACTGTGACATCTTCAGTACACAATAGGCAGGGTAGGTGGGTAACAAGAAGATAGAGGTCACCACAAAATGACACAACAAAGCCAAAAGAAAATTGCACCTGTCACAAAAACATCTTAGCTTGGTCTGAGAAAAACATTTTTAGAATGATTTTCTTTCTAGAAGTCATAACTTTTCTTCCACCATGAATAATACAAAAATGGCATTTTTTGTTAGTGTCCCCACCTCAAAAATCTCTTTCCACAGCAATCTAATAGTTTTATTCCCTTTTTTGCAGCACATGTTTGACTTCACGCGTCAGTCGCGTCGCCAGCGGATTATCCAGCGAAACCGTACGGAAAGACTCAGTGAGCTCCTCGACTGGAAGAGCCTTGGACTGGTACGTTAAGTTGTTCCTGTTTCTTAAAGAGCTTACCTGTACCTGAAGCCTGTGCTTAGTAACACAATCTCTCGCTGTTTGGGGTTAATGACCCCCTCCTAGGGTGGCGGCAATTGTAGGGCCAGCAGCTTGGGGCACGATTTTAGTCGGGTTACCTCAGTACCTGTGGCTTAGGAGGAAGAAAAGTTGTGTTTTCTGACTGTTACCTGTATGAACCCTAAGCATTTTAAAAATTTTTTCCTGCACTATAATGATTAAAGTATAATAAGGTATAAGGGGTACATGTAAATGTTAATCAGTAAACCATTACAGACTGCTGTGTCTGTCATAACCTTACTTTCCTGCTTCTGCTGACAGTACTATCGGAAGGCTCGTCAGCTGGCTCTCTTCAAGAAATACCCAGAAGCCATCAGACCGGACAGCCCCAAGACTCCGGTAGGTCTCACAACCGAGTTCTTCTTTTCTCTGGGGAAGATCTCTCACAGCTGTTTTGCTGAATTAGTTTGAAAGTTTGTTTATTTTTGTACCATGGAATTTATTTTGTTGTAGAAAAGGGGAAGAATCTTAGGGGTGTTTCAAGTTACCAACAAGCTTTTGATCAGAAACCAAGACGGGGGCCGATACCGACTGCCAAGCACCTTTGACCCTTTGCTGACGTGACACTTCCGGTCTGGATGTGCGACTTAGACTTTGGGTCAATTCAATTTGATAAGTATCAGAGGACTGATCGAAAGCTTGTTGGCAAGCGCTTTATTCTATGTACGGATATAGGGTCTTAAAATTGAAACATAAGAACATCTACATGTATTATGCAAATGACGTTCCTGTCCTTACTTCGGTGTTCTATGTGAAGTATAATGTACAACTTTGTATAGGCGTTTCTACATCATGTACTGTAATTTGTTTAATAGATGTATATACGTATATTTTGTAGTCGACATGTTGAAAATTTGTACATAATCAGTGATATTCAGTTTGTTTTTACAAACTGCGATGCTGATTCTTTTCTGAATAAACGAATAAACGAATGAGCTGTATTTCCTTTCCGCAGCAATTCCGCTACCCGCGCCCAGCGTCCGCGCCGCCATCGCCGGGCAGTTCCCGCGCCTCCACCCCGCTCCCGTCCGAACACGAGGACGACGACGACGACGGTAGCTATGACGACAGCGACCCCAACTTCCAACCAATCAGGATGGTCAGCCGGGGGTCGGAGGTCTTCGAGGGGAGCTACCCCATCATTAAGCCAATCATCAAGAAGAATTCAAATTCGAATGGGAATTAGGTCTCACTCCAGTGTTTCTCTTGTGAGTAGGGTGTTGGCAGTCATGTGATGCAGTTTGCCATGCTGGATGGTTAACCTGGAAGTTGGCAGGTAATTTGACCCTTACTCCCTCTCTTGTGTGACCTCAGTGACAAAAAAAAAGTGGCTCAAGGGCCAATTTTAGCTTCTGGCCAATAGAAAATGATGCAAAGAAACTAGAAAAATAGCAGAAATTCGGGCCAAATAAACAAACAACTAACCCGAGATGTTAGCCGGCCTGGGCAGTTGAACCAAATTCTGCAGACTTGCCTCCTGTATGTGGCCAGTTATTCCCCTTTTTGCCAACTTTTACAATCCTTATTACTCCCATTGAAGGGCCTGGTGAAAGCTAACATTTAGCCTGAAGTCTGTGAGTGGCTCTCTGTCTCTGTCTATCCGGCTCTGTTGAAATAAATCAGTCCATATAATACAGTGTCAGGTAATGGTAGAATCAGACTCATGCCAAATTGTAGGTCTAACTCTTCTAGGTCCAACCATTCAGCATGGCAGCTGTTTCCGTCATGCCCAGCCTTGGTTTTAAAAGGGTTATCTCACTGAAGGTGAAACTGAGGCATGTTGGCGGCGTTACTGCAGATGAACAATTCGACAGTTATTTTTGCACCAACAGTGAAGTTGGCTTGCATATTAAAGGGTTAAAAATGGTGTACAAATGGTGTTATTAGGACACAACTCAGCACTCAACGAATTTCAGGCATAAAAGGGTTATCTTTTTACGCTTTGTATGTCTTTTTAACTATGCTTGTAGTAGCCTGACTAAAATCGCGCCCCTAGCGGCCGGCCCTACGATTGCCGCCCCCCTAGGGGGGAGGGGATCATTAAGCCCAGCCGGCGAGAGCTTGTGTAAACACAGGCTATGCTTGTAGGTGATGCATGATATCCCATTGTTAAGTCAACATTAGCACAAACTCAATGTACTAGAATACAGCAATGCCACCAACATACCACAGTCTTGTAAGATATAATCTCTTAGACGACCACCGTGATGTAGGAGGGTTTTATGATGTGCACGTTTCTTTATTGAGCCATATCAATTCATACACCAAAGCCGACGTCTTACCAAACATGTCTACAGACTCCCAGGGACCTTTGACCCACTGCCAGGGTCATGTGACAGGTGGGTCAGTTACTGTGAGTAAGGTGATGAAACTTATTTTAGTCGTTCTTTTTACACCATTTGAGCAAAAATCAAGTTTGCAGCGAATTGTCACTTCAGTCTTTTAATATAATGGACTAAATTGTTTAACTATAATAGTTATACAAATTTAATGTACAAAACCAAGATGATGGCCACTTTCGGTCAGTATGGATCAAAATTCTAATGTCAGCCCTTCGGCTATTGGTTAAGAGTCCGATACATTAATGATAGTCTGCTCTTCTGTGCTGCACATAAGTCTAGCTTCTTCTGAATTTAAATTCCTGGACACTATGCATAATGTTGATAGTAATATGGATGATAATAACACACTCAAGGCATTCTTGAAAAGCCCTAATCAAGAAATACCCTGCCTTAACCTCTGTTATTGAATTACATTTTGGCAATTGGAGCGACGCTATGAGAGAGTCGTGCGATGTTATATGAGGCCATGTTGATTTGATTAATTACGGATAACATCTTCTGAAAGTGTTAGGAATGATGTGAGAGTGGGATCAAAAGAATGGCGAAGAAAGTTGCCTTTCAGCTTTGATAATAAGTGGTCAGGAAAGTTGTAAACATTGTTGTTAAAGGATGGTTAAACAAATGCATGACAAAACACACAGTCTAGAAAACGGAAAAATCATTAAGATTCTTCAAGATCCAAACATTCTTATTGGACTATTCTACAATATTAGTAAATCCATTCTGGAATATTTTTAAAAAACTTTGTAGCAAATATTTGCTCACGCTGCAGCTGCTTTATACAATTTACAATATGATAAAAAAAAATTGAGATGGAATGGACAAAAATTGATGCGCACGCAGATCATATAATCAAATCAACATGCCTTATGAAAATTCAATGGTGCTAATGGTGTCGTGTAGGGCTGGGTATCGGTACAGCGTACCGGTACAAAACCGGTTTTTCGTATTGGACCGGTCCAGAAAAACCGGACCTAAAAAAATTAGGTGGACCGGATGTTGGACCGATTACAAAATTAACAGATTATTTTATCAGGCATTCACACGTTTTAGCGCTTGTAGATGGAAGAAAATAACAAGAGTGAAGTAGAGTAGAGTTTATAATAATTTCTACCAAGTTTTACAGACAATCGTACAGGTGCAGCTAGCGTTGTAGGATTTTAAAACGCCAGTGTAAGTCTAATACACCACCAAACAGATTTCTTTCTAGTGAAATGGACCATTGGCATGAGTCATACTGAAACAGGTCCAGGTTCAGGTCCGGACCTGGACCTGATCCTTTGGACCTGAACCGGACCTGGACCTGAATTTTCTGTACCGGTACCCAGCCCTAGTGTCGTGTTTGAGATTTGAAATAAGTCATTAAGTATAGGTTTGACTTAAAGATAGGAGAAGGGAATTTTTGGCAGAGGGAAAGTCAAAATTTTGGCAGAGGAAAAGTCGAATTTTTGGGAGAGGAAAAGTCGAATTTTTGGGAGAGGGGAAGTGGAATTTTTGGGAGAGGGGAAGTGGAATGTTTGCGAGAGGAAAAGTCATGTGAAACTGGGATATCAGTGTGCCGATTTGATCTTTTAAAAATGAATACTATTTACTAGTCGTAATGTGTAAAGGTTTCACACAGAAAAGCCCACTTGAATAACCAAGTTTTTGTGGTTTGCACTTAATGGCCAGAGCTTGTGTCTTCCCAAATTCGCATTAAAAGCTTGAAGTCGTAACTAATAGTGAGAAAATAGAATATATAGACGCTATGCAAAAGTGATGTCTTCCTTCAAAGTGCTTTGGACAATTTTGCCGCTATAGTTGTTGTTTTTTTTTACCTGAAATGTACTGGTAGCCTAATCTCCAAGCAGATCTTGCTGTAGCAAATGGGAAGGAGTTACTCCTCAGGCTACCAGCTAAACTCCTCCCCATTTGCCACAGCAAGATCTGCTTGGAGATTACTGGTAGCTGTTGTAAATATAGAATACAACACGGTGTATTCCGTATCACCCGAGGTACCAGCCCGACCGCGGGTCGGATCGCACGATGTCTTACCCACCCGAGAAAACCCATGTTTTGATGTGAAATGCGCCAGAACAAATTTGTTGCCCTCGAAAAAAAAAAGCGTTGCAACAGTAATGTTCCAACGTCCGAATCAGGTATTCGAACTTTCGATGGCGCCGTACTCGGCCCACTCGAAACAGTTCGATTTATTCGAATGGAGCCCGTGTGATAAGCCCGGGCCGTACGGAAAGTTATCAACCGGTCCGGAACACCCGTATCGAACGTTTTCGCGTCACAGGTATGACATAAAACCCCCTATCCAGGCATAAAGTCAGCCTTAGCCCGTGTTCATAATGACAGATTAGCGCCCTTTCAAAAATAAAGGTCGCCGCTCCAGAAGACTGTGAAGCAGGCTTGTTTGGTCAGTTGCTTGTCCGTGAAGGTCGTTAGTTGACAACAACATCACACCAGAAATCAGTTACAAGCAACTGGATATGATTTTGTAAACGGTCAGAGGTTTCAGATAGCATCCGTTACCTTTTTTCAGTGGCACCGAATAGATCTTGTTGTAGAACAAGTTTGATATCCTAACTATGAATTGATATGCAAAGAAGATGAAGACAATTGTAGTAGTCAAATAGGAAAAAGAGGGCAAAGTCGATGCAAATAAATTACTTATTAGCTCCCGTTGACTGTCGTTTGACTTACTGGAGCTAGCGTTCTGTCGTGGGGAGGGGGGTGGCGGCTTAAGCTCCTATATTAAAAACCTACAAATATAAAGCCAACAAGATCTCTTCAGTGTCACTGTCGAAAGATAACGGATGTTATCTAAAACATCTGGCCGTTTCCAAAATCATATCCAGCTGCTTGATTATTTGCTATTTGCCGTACCTTTGTATTACCTGTATGTCTAATCTTCATCGACAACGTTTATGAAGGTTAGACATCCAGGTAAAACAATATTCAAAAACAATTAATTCAATCTCTAAAACTATAGTGACGCTGATAAGAAGAAGAGTGATGGATGTCACTCGAGACACTGGAGGTATAAATATCTTCTTCTTTTTTTAATCCAGATGTAGAGATTGAGTTTTATTTAGATACTTTGACAAAAACTTCACATTCGGTACGGGTGTAGGGCTGTGGCTTACCAGGTTCAGTTCAGGTCATCCTCATACGAGGTGCCATTAACAATGTCTAACCATGCGTTCCTATCAAGCATGGCGGCTAGCAGGTTGTAGTCCTTTAACCCAACCTCCTCCTCCAAAACTTTCCTAAGTGTCAGGTTCGGTCGTCCCCTTTTTCTCTTTGCATCAGGTTCCCTTTGAGAACTTTGGCAGCCATCTCCTCATGACGTGCTACATGGCCGGCAAGGGCCAGTCTTCTTTTCTGAATAGTTCTAGAGATCGGGGGAAGTCCATTGTACAGTTTTTTGTTTCCTATGCGACTCTGCCAGGGTACATTCAGACCATAACGAAGCAGACGGGTGTAGTTACCATCCAGTTTCTTGGACAGAGACTTAGTTAGTGCCGTACCCGGGCTCTAAAGGCTCAGTCTCAGGCCGGACACAGCTGTGCTGCACTAACATGAAAGATATAAGATATACTTTAAAGCTCTATCATAAGCACTCCAGGTCAGTAACGAATCAATGGGTCACACCTGCCGACTTTCTTTCAATTTAGAAATTAACTGTGATTTCCTTACTTAAGTTTGCATTTATCCCAGTCACAGCATATAACGACGATGGCGTGTGATTTTTATGGTGCCTTTAAAAGAATTTGTAAAGAAAAAGGAGAACGATTTTAAAAAGACAGAGAAATATAATTACGATGTTCAAGAATGTGTGATGACTAGGTTTGCGACTTATTCTAGCAAACCCATGAATTAGATGTTTTAAAAAGGATGTGGTGAAATACGGCAGATGACCGTGGTTGAAACCTGTTTTTGTGGACTTATTGAGAGAAGCGAAGTTGGAAATCGTAGCGTGCGTGGACAAAGATGAGTAAAGCTGCGGTCACATTGCGTTGTGGGTTGTCGTGCGATTTTTTGATGACGTACAATTTTCAAAAAGGCTGTGAATTCAAATAAACAACCGTCGGTCTTAGACAGCATTTTCCATTCCGTGGTAAACATTCTGCACTTGGCAGCTTAGGGTGGGGTCACATAGGTCGTGCAGTTATCGTACGATTTTGATGCCATGGGGTTTTCAAGCAGGCAGTCGAAGAACCAAGGAGGAAAGAACCAACCACCGATGTGTATCAAAACAGCATTTTGTGTACCAGGACAGTTGAACTTTGCAGAAGACCTACATTTTTGTCCTCCCAAATGCCCGAAGTTAGCGATCGTCCGACGATCGCACGACCCATGTGACCACGCCCTTATTTGTGTTTTTTCCGGGCCCAGTCTTGGAGCTTATTCGAATTGCAACAGGGACATTACAACGTCACACAATCCACCCAACAATGTCCTCAATGTGAGATCCTACACTGATCGTACGATGATCGCACAACGTATGTGACCTGGACATCAGATGGCAGGATTGAATATAGTCTGAAAGGAATATGTCAGATTTTCGGTCCGTCATTATTTTGATTTGTTTACTGCAAATATGTCGAGGAAAGTACACAGAGCAACGTTTGTGGCGCAAGATATGACAGAAATGTGTCTAATTACCGTAAACACACGTTTTGGGTGGATACACAGAAATCCCGATTTAGCCTAAGTGTTAAATCTCATTCTGTCTTCAAAGTATATTTATTGCACTATAAGTTACCTCGATGTGTCAAACAAGCGTGATTTGTACTCGTTGGCTCTTAACGATTTGCTTATCGTCACAGCGGAGTCCTTCTGAAGGCTCTACCCACAGGTGCTGTCTCACTGCACTTGCGTCACGCTTGCGTCACTGCGGGGTTCGGAAGATGCTATACTCAACGAATTTATTTCCTTACTTTTTACATCTTCTAAGTCATACTTTTACATATTATGCAATATCTAAATTATAAAAAAAGATCGGAGAAAATAACAAAAGAGTGGCGCAGTGAACGAACCCCGCAGTGACGCAAGCTTGACGCAAGTGCAGTGAGAGTGCACCTTACGCAGCTGTAACAAAAGTGTGCAATGTGGAGAGATTGTAGCCAAATGTAGCCAAAGTAGTGCAACAGATGATCTTTGAAAAGAAATTGTTACTTTGCCTATTAGATTGACGCAGTAAAGTTGAAGGAAGTTGACACTGGTCACGGTGTGTCATTGTGTTTTCTTTACCTGTGCGTAGCAATCTTAAGATGCATCCTGTAGCGCAATTGGTGGAATGTTTGGCCCGGATCCCAAGGGCCCTGGGTTCGAAAACCCTGATATGCCCCGACGGTTTTATGTGCCCCCCATAATCATTTTGGAAGAACCCCGCATAATAGCTTAGATATAGTGTGAGAGATACATACATACATGTACGTACATACAATACTCACAATACATATGTGTAGATTGCTACATTTTCAGGGTTGTGATTCGACAGAATCGCCGATTGTACCTGTGGGTTCCCACGTGAAGTCTATAGTGACTAAGAGCGCAATGAGAGCGCCAGGAATATGTTGAGGGTGGTCCCCCATTTATCCAAAATGGATCCAAAATTTTAAGTTTTCCTCCAGAGTCGCCGATTGTACCTGTAGGGTTCCCATTTTGAGTCTATACATGTTTAGGGTGGTCGCCCATTTATGGATCCAAAATTTTAAATTTTTCTCCGAAGTCACATGACTCAAAGTTATTTCTGCCTGCTAAGGGAAAAGTTTCGGACTCCGACCGGGATCTGGCTAGCCTGGGTACCATCCGGAAAGTAGTTCGCTCCGACGTTCCTTATATGCTATATACAGTCGCTTCTAGCTCTGACATTCATTATACACTATATACAGTTGCTTCTCTGTGTTTCCGTCTGGGAACGCGGACCATCTTAACGTCTGGAATCATCCAAATTTTGGAAGCAGGCGCTGATTGGTCCCCACATAGGAGCGAATTATGGAATGGGTTCAAGTGATCGTTCGAACCGGTGTTCCAACACCGGAAAAGCCCCACGTCCCTAGCGCATGTGGGCGCCGGCCTGTTGTCATCGAACGAGTGCTCTAGAACACATTCCTTGATTCGCTTATCAACTGGAGTCACCACCAAACGGTTTGAATGCGCACGTCTCCAGACGGATAGCAGAAGCGAACATAGGAGCGAACTACTATCCGGATGGTACCCAGGCTAGGATCTGGCGATTCTCTATCGTGACAGCGTAATGATGTGACTTTTGAGCGTGCGTTCTGATCTTATCCTGCCAACGCACTTTGGTATACGTCAAGGAAAAAAGTTGAAGTGTTTTCGATCGCGAGAAACGCATTAAACGGCTAATAGTGGTAAGTTTCTTTCACCGTCTACATTTAAGTTAGCCTGATCAGATCACGCTTACAGCGGCCCGCTCGCAATATCCAACCGGCCCAAGTTACAGCCCGGATAGTAGATTTTCCGTCACACATATAACCTCCTAGTCAAATCACGAACTAGCATCAATCTATGCATCAACAGGTTCTTTTTTTTTAAAGCGGAACCTACGTTTGATTTACAATGACAGAAAAAAATGATTTATAAATCAAACGTACAACCTCAAGCAACAAGGGCAGCATGTCACTGCTAGCAATCAATTAATAATCCTCGTCACACTCTCTTCGGCAAACTTTCCAGGATCGTAGGACATCTTTTAGATTTTTTTCTCTCTTTCTGATGGTGAAATCAAACATTTACTACTTTTTGGTACTTCCATTTGCAACTATTCCACAAACTGTTTGATTATGTCTTCAACCCAGAACTACATTGTGCAAACTGGCCGTTTCTAGCCATGTTTGTTTTGTTCCGTGTCCTACCAAAATTTCCGGGGGTGGGGGGTACCAGGACTTGCTCTTCTACCAGTCAATACATTAGTATTCCATTTGTACAGCTTTACTGCGTCTTGTCAATCATATGTTATTCTTATTTTCCTTTAATAGCGGCACCGATAGAAGATGTCTTAACTTGAGTGGGTCGCTACTTGTCTGTTATTTTGCCTTTATGTGTTTGTTCAATAAAAAAAAAATTAAAAAAAAATCAAGGAGCATGAAGACATCAACGATTTCAAAGACCGCATGAAACTAGGACAAATATTAGGTACATTTATCATACTACATTAGATATTATTAATTATATATTCCATTACCTTTAACATTCACAATAGAACCCGTTTTAGAGGAGCCAGCTTCTTTCATGTCCTGTACGGACGTAAATCTAATGGCAGGATACCTCAATGAAGTTTTTCCTGTCATTTGATAACGCCCAGCATCTGGCAACAAGCCCCCAATGGCTTGTATATTGGATTTTTTAGTTAGATGTCAGAGGCGTTAATTCGAAGCTACCAGACGCGCGCGCGCATGCTGTGCGTTACTTCAAAACGCCGGCAACAACAACTGCTGTCACCAGGATGTGACGTTTTACCTTCGCACTCGAGAGACTTGCCGTAATTATTCGTCCCAGCTCCGTATCAGTCGGCGGCTGAACCCTCTCCGGCTGGAGTTTCTGTGCAGGACGGAGGGGACACGTCTGACGCGAGTAGTAGGGTTTCTCATCTGGATAGGAGCGAGAAGGACGGCTAAACCCTCTCCGGCTGGAGTTTCTGTGCAGGACGGAGGACGTCTGACGCGAGAAATAGGGTTTCTCATCTGGATAGGAGCGAGAAGGACATCGGGGATCTGTAAGTATTGTATCACTCTTCGCCCTTTTTTTTCACATATGGAGGATAACGAGTGAGTGAGGATAACGAAATCTACTCGTACTTCAATGATTATAAAAGTACACCGTGTAACTTTGAAGATTGTAACCTGGCTTTTAACCCTTTCACACACTGAGAAGGAATCAAACTTCAATGACAGCTGGAACCAGATTTGAATTTCTACGGAAACTTTTTAGATACAAATACGAAATTCAATACTCCATGCGCTTACTACTCTGACAATACGTTTAATGCCATGTGTCTTAGGCCGGGCCTTAACACGCACGCTTTCTCAACGTTGCACCTAAACATTAGAAGTCTCCCACAAAACCACGACAGTTTGATCCAGTTTTTACGACATCATTCTTCACGAACGTCAATATGGATTCCGTAAACATCGTTCAACATATATGACACTCTTGAAATTAGCAGATAAATTACGTGGGCCATAGAAAAAAATTAATTCACCATTAGTGTTTTTTTTATCCATCGAAATCATTTAACACCGTTAACCATAAAATACTGTTGGAAAACGTTAAATGCTACGTTGGAAGTAAGTACGCCTTGGTTGTACCTAATGAACCTTAATATATACTTATAATAATTGCCTGATGAAGGTATTTACGGATTTTAGAAATATCTATTGATTTTGACAATGTTAAGATTAAACATTAACCCCCCTTAATACCGAAACTAATGACTAGCCTACTCCATTGCAATACTATATCAAAGAATTATGTTAGCCCTTATTGCTATATTAACTAGGTTGTTAAGCTTTATCATATACCTCTATTTTGTACTTTGTGTAATAGTTGTTGCCATACATTGTATCATGTACAATTGTCGTGCAATAAAGTTCTTTTATTTCAAAGGCAGGCGCTGGACAGGGGAGAGTGGAGAGCCGCGGTGGCCTGCATCTGAGGCCGCTGAACGGTGCCGTGAGGCGAAGAAGAAGAAGAAGACAGGAGAAGTGCTCATCGCCATCATCATCATCATTTGTCATCCTCTCTGAGGTGCAGCAAGTGAAGTTTGACTTCCAGTACAATCTGTCATACATCGCTGCGAGGAGTTCCGGACCGTCCAGTACAGTTTCAACAAGCTTCTTCAAAGTTAGCCTTGGACGACCAATCCGTTTCTTAGAGAAAATAGGTGTCCAGAACAAGAGTTTTCCGGCTGGCTGTCTACTACGAAGTGTCAATCCCAAACATGGCAGGGGAAGAAAGTGGTGCTTTTGACAGCATGTACAAGGCGTTTCGTAGTCTAGATATGTTTGACAGCCGACTGTCTCGTGGGCTCCAAACAGCGTACCTCATCATCAGCCTGGCGGTGTCTGTGGGCTGCGGCCTGCTGCTCATCTACCTGGTCTGCACAAAGGGATATCTCCAGAAACCTCGCCACTTCCTGCGATGTAACCTGGCCATTGATGACATCATCTTCACCTCTTGCATCATCACCACCGAGATCTGCTTCCTCTTCAGCCAGGACGACACATACGACCAACAGTTCTGCTGGGTTCAGGTGCTGGTGGTTCACCCGTCCACCATATCTATGTTTGGCACCTACCTGCTCATGGCCGTGGAACTGTACTATTTCATTTGCAAGCCGCTCCACTACAATGGAGAAGTCACCACCAAGCGTGTCACCATTGGCATAGCTGGAGTCAGGGTGATCGCCATAATCTTCGGGCTGGGGCCAATGGTCGCAAAACGCCTGCAGAGCTCGGGTGACGGCCTGCTGTGCGCTCCGGAGCCCATAGGCAGCACCAGCGCATCTGCCATCTTCAGAAGCATCTCCCAGGGAGGCATAGTGCTGGCCGTCCTTGCCATCTTCCTGCTCTACTTCTTTGTTTTGCTGGAAGCCAAGAAACAACAGGAGAGAGATGTGGATCGCAACCTGTGGCTGTACCAGACCAAGGCCTTCAAAACCATTGCACCGCATTTCATTGTTGTCATGGTGTCGGCGGCAACCCTAGCATTCGTGTCTGCCACATTTCGGTCTGTCTTCAACGGGGATAAGAAAGCGTCAGCCTCACTGCTCATAACAGCTCATGTGGCCAAACTGCTGAACATAACCGTATCATCAATGGTCAACCCCATCGTCTACAGCTTCTGTCGCCCAGAGTTCCGACAAGCTCTGAGGAAGCTGCGCGGCATGCCTACCGACACACCTGTGGCCCAGGCCCAGCCTCCCGTACCAATGCAAGGGCAGGACATGGAGATGGCTGTCTTCAACGTTTCTGATCAAGAGCATGGCGCATCAGGGCACGAATCTACATCATCACTGCCTACTAAAAAGGAGGCCTGGCAGCACAGAGAGCAGGCGCCACCTCTCAGCCTGGTACAAACACAGGCAGAGATACATGGCCAGCAGGCAACACCTCCCAGTCCAGCCAAAACACAGGCAGAGGTACATGGCCAGCAGCCAATGCCTCCCAGTCAAGCCTAAATACAGGCACATGGTCAAAAGGCACCACCTCCAAGTCCAGCCCAAACACAGGCTCAGGGACAGCAGGCACCACCTCCCAGTCCAGCCCAAACACACAGCCGGGCACATGGCCTCCCAGCAAACACCTCCCAGTCCAGCCCAGACACAGGCACATGGCCAGCAGGCACCACCTCCCAGTCCAGCCCAACACAGGCAGAGGTACATGGCCAGCAGACACCACCTCCTAGTCCAGCCCAAACACAGGCACATTGCCAGCAGGCACCACCTCCCAGTCCAGCCCAAACACAGGCACATGGTCATCAGGCACTACCTCCCAGTCCAGCCCAAACACAGGCACATGGTCATCAGGCACCACCTCCTAGTCCAGCCCAGACACAGGCACATTGCCAGCAGGCACCACCTCCCAGTCCAGCCCAAACACAGGCACATGGTCATCAGGCACTACCTCCCAGTCCAGCCAAAACACAGGCAGAGGTATATGGCCAGTAGACACCACCTCCTAGTCCAGCCCAAACACAGGCACATGACCAGCAGGCACCACCTCCCAGTCAAGCCCAAACACAGGCACACGGCCAGCAGACACCTCCCAGTCCAGCCCAAACACAGGCACATGGCCAGCAGGCACCACCTCCCAGTGCACCCCTGATTCAGGCAGAGGAACATGGCCAGAAGACACCACCTCCAGTGCAAAAGCAGATACAGGACATGGAGCAGGTTGCCTTCAGCATAAAAGAGCAAGAGATCTCATCAACACCACCAACGCCAGAAGTTGAAGGCCAGCTTGAAAAAGCAGTTCATCGCGGTCTTATCCAATTACAGGCAACACGATCAGAGGAAGCTGCCTTGCCAGGGCAGTGCACATAATAACAGACCTGACCCAGCCGACCCATGTCCCTATCCTCACAGCAAACCGCTAGCTCACCGCCTCGCCCCCAGCTCTTTGACAAGAGTACAGCTGCTCCTGAACAGCATAGACAGATGGTGGTGAAAAATTCCTCTTGGAAACCAGACATATACGCAGATGAGATCTACGTGTAAGTGACTTTGCCAAGAAAGTGTGCACAGGCATATGGACAGCAGGCACCAACTCCCGGTCCAGTCCAAACACAGGCACATGGACGGCAGGAACCACCTCCCGGTCCAGCCCAAACACAGGCACATGGCCAGCAGGCACCGCCTCCCAGTCCAGCACAAATACAGGCCCATGGCCAGCAGGCACCGCCTCCCAGTCCAACCTAAAACACAGGCTTGTGGACAACAGGCACCACCTCCCCAGTCCAGCCCCAACACAGGTACATGGCCAGCAGGCACCACCTTCCAGTCCAGCCCAAACACAGGCACATGGCTAGCAGGCACCGCCTCCCAGTCCAGCCCAAACACAGGCACATGGCTAGCAGACACCGCCTCCCAGGAAAAATTAACTCTGACAGTGGACTGGAGAAGACTCTTTAGACACAACAAAGGAACTGAATCATAAGTGGAAAACATCAGAACAGACCTACCGTCGAACTGTGCAAAAAACTGTGTGTTGACACTGCATGTTAGAAGAGTAACGGCTAACAGTGAAGGACAGGTTCTTAAGGACATTGATATTAGGACTACTAAACCAAGTCTAATAATAAGGTGCTTGAAGATCCTAACAGCCACCAAAAGACAAGGTAGGAGATCGCTTCTTTTATCATTATTACGTATTGATTTATCTAAATCATTTTATTTATCTATCTACTATTTGTCACCTGTTTTACCTGATTCGTTCAATATCGTCAATTTATGTTTGAAGGAGTCCTAAATCACAACCAGGACATTAGACATAGTTAGACCATACTTTTCCATTAACCAAAATTCAATTTCCTGAAAACAAAGAATAACTAATATAAAATTAATGTACAATACAAACGGGAATTTTTCCATGTTCCAGTTCCATAGTTTAAAGCATCCAAACGGCAATATGTAAATGAAATATGTAAATATATACATCTGGAAGATCCATCTTCTCTAAAAAGTGAGAAAAAGCACAGTTTTTTTTTCGAAATACCGGTACCTGAAACAGGGTTTGAGTCCAAATAAGTCCCAATATTAGACAGTAGACAGTGATTAAATTTTGGGATTTTGCCCAAAGTTGTCACCAAATCACATTAGGGTGAAAAAGTTGTAATAATTTATTTTTATTTATTTTTATTTTATTGAGATTCTCCATATACATATGGAGGGTATGGCGAAACAGGTGTCAAAGACGCCTTTTCAAAGCCACCATACCGTTGGCTTTGTTGTTCGGAGTTTCCATCTCCTAGGAGGACTTCCGACCAAGGATGCAAGGGGTTCCTCCTACCCCTGACTCGTGTGTCATGGCGGGTGCGTCATGCCCGAACATGCCCCTATGGTCTGTCACCACAACAAAGGCCTGTCACTGCCACTAGCCGCAGCTATGTACTCATTTACACCTGAGTTAGGTGAGGAAAGTCGTGTAAAGTGCCTTTCCCAAGGGCACAAGATCGGTGACACGGCAAGCGGATTTGAACCCGGGACCTCTCGGGCCTGAGACCAACGCGCTCCCGATCGTGCCACGCGGTCCCACATTAATTGTCATGTACATATAATTAACAGTTTAAGAAAAAAAGTTCCGTAATACCTTTAGTGTGTATTAGGGTTTGAAACCATTTACTTTCATTTTTCAACATAGGCCAAAAACAGTCTAACAGATTGCACTATTATCATCTCCGCAACGAAGCTTGTCATTGAAAAGTAAAAAAAAATGGCATTTTATGGTCGAAAAGTTTTCAGTGAAAACTACCTGGTTGTTTAGGAAGATTCCTCTTTTAACTATGGCCAAAAAATTGCAACTTATTATTTTAGGTCCCATTGGTTATGTATTACAGGGTTGGTAACAAACGTTACCGATAACGTTTGTTACAACAGTAGACTTTACCCTTTTTTCTTCGAAACGACTTACCTTATTGACTACATCATTTAGGTATAAGTGGACGTCCCTAGGGACATTTAAACAGTGGGCAGCTTTTTTTACACAAGGTCAAATAAAAAGCTTAGAAAGCATCGAACAATCGTAACGTTTGCTACAGTCATTTCTGTACAACATTTTGCTAAGCAAGGTGGGATACAAATGGCAGTCAACAACCATTTCTTGCTTCTCTAGAAAGCCAGAAAAGCTGTACAGCGCTACAATTGCAAAAACGGCCATTTTTAGTCTTATCCGTGGATAATATAACCGTGGCAACCATCGAACTTATGTTGGTATCGTTTTTTACCGAATTTGGCGACAGGCATATATACCACCTCACTTAGCCTCCAAGATCAGTGACAGCAGCGATCTGACGTGATGCAAAGGGCCTGGGTAGCCGATTTTACCTGCCGAACAATCATTGTGTGAAATGAATTGTTACATTTTTGGCTACTATTTGAATTCTTCGTTTCTTCTTAGGCGACAGCCATTTTTAGGGTGTGAAATCCCACCCGTGCCTATGATAATCCTCCAAGCCATCAACCAATATGAATGTTGTGGTGCATCTTTTGTTAAACATTACAGGGATTGTGGAAAAACAAAGGAACCAGTGATTTTGTCAGAAATTTGCTGCATATCAAGTCGCAAAGGCAGGCGACACCATTTGTTTTTTTACATTTAAATGAGAACGAGCCATTTGCGTCCCGTTTCTTCTGTATCGGCGATAGACTGTGGCGTAAACCCAGACCGCCAACCAGTTACGCAAACGCCCACGGAAAAACAGCGAATGAGGCTAGCACTTTCATGCGTCAACAAAAAAGTGTTGAAGTGTTTTCGACGAGAGTGATAATGCACGCCATTATCCAAACATCGTCTTTACTGTACACGATTCATTTCGACCAGTCCCATCCCAGTTAACAGAGGAAAGAACTATGGACGAGGACATATATATATATATATATATAATATATATATATATATATATATTATATATATATAATATATAATATATATATATTCGTTAAAGCTTTATGTAACGTCCTTGAGTTGGCAGACAGGCTTACGAGGTAAATGAACTGTAGGCGACTATTCCTGCCGTATTATGCAGCAGGGCCTACTGTGGTTATATATAACTCAGGGACGATGCTGACAGGCCCCATGTGTAGCTTCAAAACGGGTCGTGACAACTTATGGAAATGTTGATTACTCTCATTTTCGGACAGGAACAGGCAGGAGTCCAGGTGTTGCATCAGTTAGGATCACCACCCACAGACAAAAAACAAGGAAAAGGCGGAATTTGGGCGAAATACCTGAAACAGGATTTGAGTAAAAAAGATGTGTCAAAAATTAGACAGAAGGCGATGCAAAAAAACTGTAATCATGAATGTTAATGTATATTAAGTGTATTTAATCAACAATTAAACTTGTACTAGGGTTTGAATCCAAATTGTCCCCATTTAAAAAAACAGTTCTCATTAAACAGTCAAACAGATAGCACTATCATGATATCCGTTGTTTCTGCTGTATATTCGATAGATTGTGGTAGAGCAGCATATATCAAAGACCCCTTTAAAGCAGGGATGCGGCCATACAGAAGTGGTTATAACTTAGCCTGGTATCCAGCCGTAATATAGCTCCCGAGTGAGAGAGAGAAGAGACTCGGGAGCTATATTACGGCTGGATACCAGCTAAGTTATAACTGGCTAATGCTGACAGGCTCCTTGTGTCGCTTCATACCGTGTCGTGACAACTGATGTAAAGTTAATTACTCCCCTTTTCGGGCAGTAACACGCAGCACAGCAGGATTCCAGGTGCTGTTACATCAGGGTTTTTTTTATGATCACCACCCACAAACGAACCAAAAATAAACCGCGAGAAATTGACCGAATGTTTTATTGAATATCAACAAGAACAAAGTAACAGCTTCGCAGGCAAGCACATGTAGCCTGGATAGTATAGAAGGCCACGTCACTGTATGTATCAGGTACCCTCTCAACACTACCTTGTATTGTTCAGAAATTATTTCGTCTTATTCTCTCTACATAAATGACATATTTCGGCAGTAGATAGTTAGAAATATTGACACATGACACACATGATTACATATTTCGCTTATGGACGGTTTAAAAGAATGACAAAACTAAATTACAAACTAAATTAGTTAATTTAAAGCAGACTGCCCGATAGATATTGCACTGGTGGTTTCAGAAATATGGGCAATTGTTGCCCACGAATTTTAAACTTTGTTGAAGAAACAATCGTACAAGGTACAATGTATGACAACAGCTATTAAACAACTATAATGTATGGCTAATCTATGCTACAATTAGAACTACAAAATGTTATAGATAACAGTATGTAAGTTACAATACAACCATGCAGGGATGATTTTGGATTGAAGCACAGAAAAATGTACTGACGTCAAACGGATGTGATGTCAATGAATGTAAACATTGACACATCAACTTACGAATATTGCCAAAGACATTGCTTTTTGTTTCAACGCATTTCAAATGTTACGTCTACAACCAATGGACCAGTTATTTTCAGGGCATCGTACAAGGTACTGAATTCTATTACGTAAACTTGGATCCTCAACATGAAATATACATTCCGGAGTTCTTAAAGTAACAAATTTATTACGGTATTTTAATCACTTAGGTCATATACATTGCCATACATTGTACCTTGTACTAACAAAGTGTAACTTTTTTTGTCTGGAAATTTTTGTCGTCCTCGTCTCTGTAATTTAGAGCTATTCCCATGTAGTAATGGCAACACTCAACTATTTTAGTCATGGCCCTCGCCTTTCCTGTGTTCACCTATTACGCCTTCGCATTGGCACCTGTAGTTTAAACCACAGTCTCTTTACTCGAGGATTGCTCAACAGCCCAGCATGTAACTGCGGGTGCCAACGCGAAACAGTACCACATTATTTACTCCACTGCCCTATGTACAATGCCCAACGCTCAACCCTCCTCGGCAAACTCTCCAGGCTCTTAGGACACACCCTTAACCTCTCATCACTATCGGACAACGCTAAAGTTTCACTTTTACTCGTGGTAGTCCTTTACATTCATCTGTTGTCAACTCCAATATTCTATTAACAACCCAAAACTTCATCACTACAACTAAGCGGTTGTCCTGGCATTTTGTGTAATGTGTCCAATTATTTCATCAGTGGGTGGGAAACTGGACTTGCGCTTATCCTTTCTTGTTATATTAAGTACAATGTATTATTTTCTGTCTGATGTGATTTTCCTTTGCTTTTCATTTGTACTTTTTCTCTCTGTAAATATGTATGCTTTTTTATGTAAGGGGTAGCGTCAAATAAGTCTTGCACTTGAGTGCGCCCCCTTTTGTCACTCTGTATTTCTGCTTAAATGTTTGAATAAAAAAAACTGTTTAACAGTTAAATGCTGAAAAAAACATTGTTCTGTGTAATGTAGATTCATTTTTTTTATTGTAACCAGATGTTACTGTACAAAAACGAACTAGTAGAAGAGGTATTCAAGATTCAATGATTCATTGTTAAAAAAAAGTCATTTTCGCCAAATTTTCCCTGAAGTTGAGAGCAACAATTATCTTCTGTCACGACTGTAGAAGGGAAGTCCTCTCAGTCGGCCCGTTCACGCTCGCGGATTCAGCAGCGCTGTTGTCTCCCGTCCTGTCATTCTGCAATCAGAGACGACATCCGGCATGTCAAAGCAAACAACGTCGCAACAAAAACATCCTGGTAGAAAAGACTAGCATACTAGAAAACAACGATTACTTAGATTAACAAAAAATTATAAAAAAATGTAATAGAAATAATTTTATTCATATATAAATTATGTTAAATAATTAGATAAATGAAAATTATTCAAGCTGCTTAATTCACACGTCTAAATCAGTGTGCTTCACGTGCATTGATATTTTGAAATCAAAGAGAGAAATTTACGTATGATAATGTACTGAAAACCCTAAAGATTATCAGAGTCGAAAACGAAGATTCAATTATACCTAATTCACACTTCTACAGCATTGCGGAAGCTGTGCGACAACGCACGAACCTTATGAAAATCACACGAATCACTATGCGAAATCGTACGAACCTTATGTGATTCGTGTGATTTTCATAAGGTCCGTGCAATTTCGCATAGTAATTCGTGTGTACCACACAGGATACGTACGAATCTCATAAGGTTCGTGCGAATACTTAGGCACCCCTGGTATAGCTCACAGTGAATACTAGTTTAGGTATGCGCCCAATGTATATATACTAGTATTCACTGTGAAAACATGTAGTCACTGAAAAAATAGGTATAACAGATGTAGTCCCTGAGAAATGTGAGAAACGAGTCGGTGAGAAATGTGCTTAATACTTGCAGGAATTGTAAAAATGTGCTTTATACATGTAAGTATTGTAAAAATGTGCTTTATACAATCATGTTAGTATTGTAAAAATGTGCTTTAAACATGTAGGTATTGTAAAGTATGCTAAATACATGCAGGTATTTTAAAAATGTTCTTAATACATGCAGGTATTGTAAAAATGTGCTTAATAGTAAAAATTTGCTTTATACATGTAGGTATTGTAAAATTGTGCTTATACATGCAGGCGTTATAAAAATGTGCTAAATACATGTAAGCATTGTAAAAAATATGCCTTAAAACATGTAGGTATTGTAAAAATGTGCTTTATACATGTAAGTATTGTAAAAATTTGCTTTATACATGCAAGTATTGTAAAAATGTGCTTTAAACATGTAAGTATTGTAAAATAAGCTAAATACACTGAGAAAATGTGGTTCATATATGTGGAAACTGACAAAAATGTGCATAATACATGTAGGTACTGATAAAATGTGTTTAATACATGTAAGTACGGAGAAAATGTGCTTTGTAGACGTGGTCTCACTTATATTATATTAATGGCATCCTCTGGGATATAACACCACATAGGCAATATTTATACTAAAATATCATTTGAAGTTTAATATGATGAGTCATGCTAAGTTAAAAGTGCTACCCGAATTATACAGCGACCTGTTGGGAAAGCCTGGTAAAGGTTAAGTCTTCCACACGAAACCTCGAATAACAAAGCGTGGCAGCGTGCTTGCGCGTCTCAGAGCGGAGTGTCTCTGACGACGGACGTTATCTATTTATAGACAGAAGGAGCTGACTCCTTCCCGTTGACTCATCTTTACAACCTACTGAGTCAGGACAGATTGGGGATGTTCCCTGCTGAGATCATCCGGCGTCCATATGAAGTGGACCTGCTATAAGTGTCTACGTGCGGCTTTCCAAGAAGCGGTGGTCATTACTGAATTCAAAACTCAAATGAACAATACATACATCCGTTTACACTTAAAACGCATGTGTGAACCCACCATTAGACTGAGGACATGATACTCACATGCACGTGTTCCCCCCGCCTCCTGTATAACGCCGCGGCCACGGCTAAGACGACCCCTGCTCCCAGACATGTGAGGGCGATGAGCGCCCCGAACGTTCCACGCTCCGCCACAAGACCCCACGACTTGAACAGGTTCGCGTACTTCGTGTCTATCAAGGCGGTCTGGGGAGAAAACAGGAAACAGAGAATTGAAACAAATTGGCATCGTGTGTGGCGTATTGGAATAGAAATCTATAGGTCCTGAGTTCGATACACGGTACAGACATACACAGTAAAAGTTGTCTTTTACCTCCGAAGTCAGGTACCCATTTTTACACCTGTGTGAAGTGAAGTGAAGTGAAGGCACTTTGTGTCTATCAAGGCCGTCTGGGGATAAAGTACAAAAGAAAGAACTGAAACAAGCGGTCACTGCTATAGGGTCAAGGTCTCATCAGCCAAATCCACTGTACGACGTCAGTCCTTCTCGACGAGAACAGTCCGGATGTGGAACTCTTTACCAAGTGAAGCTGTGATTGCCGATAGTGTGAACATATTCAAAACAAGATTGGATGAATACTGGGAGCAAAGGAGATACACGGGAATGAAAGGAGGTTGTGTCAACAGGCAGTATGCCTCCTACAACTAGACATCCTCAAGGTATCCGGAAGTATCGTGCGTGGCGTAACTGTTAGAGTGTTGGACTCGAAATCTAGAGGACCCGAGTTCGATACTCGCCGTGTCCTGGCGTTGTGTGCTTAAGCCCCCTTTACAAATCAAGAATTTAGCTCGGCCGAGTTGTCAGCGAGCTCTAAATGACGAGGAGGTATGGCCCTGATGTCGACGAAGAAACTCTGCCATTTGTTCGTATGCATCAGAGTCATGCCTCCTCGTAATTTAGAGCTCGCTGATAACTCGGCCGAGCTGAATTCTTGATTTGTAAAGGGGGCTTTATGAATTCTTCATTTCACCCAGGTGTAAATATGGGTACCTGACTTCGGTTCGGGAGGTAAAAAAACAACCTTTACTGTGTATGTCTGTACTGTGTACGCGGTACTGTTAAAATAAGTTACAAAACTTGAGTGCAGTGCCACATTGTCCTCGTCTGTACAAAAGCAAAATAGTAAAATAAAGTTAAAATGATCTTAATCCAGGTCACCTAACAAAATTAAAGATCTAATCTTCCACTGGTCGTGACAGAGAAGACAGACTCTATGTAAAGTATCTACAGGTTCATTGTACCAGGGAAATTCCCCTAGCTCTTTACGACAAGCACAATGGACAGTGGAGCACGGCTTTACGTCCGTCGTAATACCCCTGTCACATTTGGCGAAAATCGATCGGACGACGACTCTGTGGCAATCGCCCGAGCCTCGCTTATGATGATAACTTTATTGCACAACAATTGTGCAAAGGTACAAAGTATGGCTTATATGTTACAGGGACGGTTTTCAGGTGAAAAATACGCGCAACCTTCTGTCGATCTTAAATATGGCCGATCTTCCATCGATATGCCCGACGATCGTGGATAATGTGACTGGGGTATTAGGACTGCAATCCTTGCCAGTAAAGTACATGTCGGGTGAGCGACATAGCCAGGATTCAAACTTCAAACATCTATAACAAGCAGAGGAGAAACTGAGGTGGGAAGAGAGCAATCATTATGGCATTTTTTTCATATCTAGTTTTCTATATCTATCAGACATGATACAGATTAGTAAAACTGTACAAAGATGGGAGCATAACTTACAGAAATAAATTTGACAGAAAACTCACCTCACTTAGCCACATGACCGGAAAGTATACCTTCCGTATATTCTCTGTTTCTCTGAAATATTGATAATCATGTGAGTACATCAGAAGCAACAAAACAGGTCGCCACGGACTCTAGTATTATCGCTCTTATACCCCCTCACATTAGGCGAAAATCGATCGGACGACGAGTCTGCGAGCTCTAAATTACGAGGAGGCATGACCCTGACGGGAAGGGAAAAACTCTGCCATTTCTTCGTCGGCATCAGGGTCATGCCTCCTCGTAATTTAGAGCTCGCAGACTCGTCGTCCGATCGATTTTCGCCCAATGTGAGGGGGCTGGGGTTTAAAGGACACGGATGGCCGAATACGATCGGTATCCGCTCGACCATTGTGAAATGTTTAGGCAGATATTTATCATACAAAACATCCGCTCTACTCTAGATCTCCGGCGATTCTGAGATTGCTTGACCTTCTAAGGATTATGTTCCACTAAAGGTCCACTCTAACTGCACTTGCGTCACGCTTGAATTCAGAGATAAAGAACGAATTTTCTTACTTTTTGTGCATTTTGTCGTCTTCTAAGTCGTACATTTACGTATTGCGCAATATCTGAATTATAAAAAAAAATCGGAGAAAAAAACAGTGACGCAGTGAACGAACCCCGCAGTGACGCAAGCTTGACACAAGTGCGGTGAGAGTGCACGTATATGTGGCACTGTTGAAATAAGTGACTGCAGTGCCACATTGTCCTCCTTAAGTCCAAAAACAAATAAAGCCTGCTTACCTGATGTGGGGCACTGGTCTGACATCCATGTTGATCTGCACCCTTCTGGCCACGTTCATCGCCAGTCCTGTAGTCTTCACAAACAGGAGAGGATATTTCATGTGAAACCTTTTTAATCTTTAACCCTTAAACATGCATCTGGGTGTAACTAAGTGCAATTTGAACATTGTTAATCTTAAGAAAAATTCCTTCCATGAATTTGTCAGTCCATTTCTGCTCAAACCTCTCCTCAGAGGACACTTCAGGTGCAGCCTTCTTCAAAGTTGGGCCAGACTGAATTAATTTTATGGGTGGCATCCTCTGGAGACTAATGCGCGAGGACGAAAAAAAAATGTTGCTTCACCAGCCAGGATTGAACACCAACTTTCTCAGTCTCAGTTTGTCTTATATTCACCTCCAGTAAGACTGCCTTTTCGTTGTAATGAATTGATTGTGAAATAAGGAAGACAAATCTGAAAACCCACCGGTTCGATGTCGAGGAAGGTCTGATGCTTGAGTTTGTCCGGCTGCAGACCCCAGACGGTGTCCAGCAGACTCGGGTCGCCCTGGTAGAAATGCGGCAGGGACAGGACAATCGGCGCTCCTGGCATGGGGGAACAAACGATAAGGTGGGGTCAAACTTACATGTTCATGTCCGTATACGTACGAGGTCCTTATGGAAGTTTAAACCAACCTCTACCAGGGTCCACATGTCACTGGAAAAAAATAATAGAAACAGGACAAATATATCAAGATAACATGCCAGCGAAGTAAGCTGGTTACAACCACACTCATCGGACAGCTAATTCTTCTGGCATGTTATATGACTTGTATCTATATTCTCCAGTTTCTCCTATTTTTCCAACGAACTTCATACGGAATATATACATGCGACAGGACAATCGGCGCGCCTGGCAGGGGCGGAACGAACGTAAGGACGGGTTAAGGTCGAAAGGATATGAAAACCGCCAATGAATGAATGAATAAATGAGGGATAAATGAACGAACGAATGAATGAATGTATGAATGAATGACTACATTGATGGCATAACCACCAATGGACGAATGCATTAATGAATGAATGCATGAACGAATGAAAATTATTGAATGAATGAAAATGATTGAATGAATCAATGAATAAATGAATGAATGAAAATGATTGAATGAATGAACGAATGAAAATGATTGAATGAATGAACGAATGAAAATGATTGAATGAATAAATGAATGAATAAATGAATGGATGGATAAATAAACGAATGAAAATGATTGAATGAATGAGTACCCTGATGACAGGGCCTCCCGTCCATCAGCCCATCTTGCAGGCACCTCCCCAGACAGAAGCAGCGGTTGTCGGGGTTCTTGTCTCCGCTCTGCATAATGTCGGGCCGCGCCGTGTACCGATAAACAGGGATGTCCCGGGCCGTCTGCTCCGACTCAAACACGGCGTGCACCGATCTGTAGGGTTACAACAGAAGAGTTACTGTTCTGTACCGGTACACAGGGATGTCCCGGGCCGTCTGTTCCGACTCATACACGGCGTGCACCGATCTGTGGGGTTACAACAGAAGAGTTACTGTTCTGTACCGATCTGTAGGGTTACAACAGAAGAGTTACTGTTCTGCACCGATCTGTAGGGTTACAACAGAAGAGTTACTGTTCTGCACCGATCTGTGGGGTTACAACAGAAGAGTTACTGTTCTGCACCGATCTGTAGGGTTACAACAGAAGAGTTACTGTTCTGCACCGATCTGTAGGGTTACAACAGAAGAGTTACTGTTCTGCACCGATCTGTGGGGTTACAACAGAAGAGTACTGTTCTGTACCGATCTGTAGGGTTACAACAGAAGAGTTACTGTTCTGTACCGATCTGTGGGGTTACAACAGAAGAGTTACTGTTCTGTACCGATCTGTGGGGTTACAACAGAAGAGTTACTGTTCTGTACCGGTCTGTGGGGTTACAACAGAAGAGTTACTGTTCTGCACCGATCTGTAGGGTTACAACAGAAGAGTTACTGTTCTGCACCGATCTGTAGGGTTACAACAGATGAGTTACTGTTCTGTACCGATCTGTAGGGTTACAACAGAAGAGTTACTGTTCTGTACCGATCTGTAGGGTTACAACAGAAGAGTTACTGTTCTGTACCGATCTGTGGGGTTACAACAGAAGAGTTACTGTTCTGTACCGATCTGTGGGGTTACAACAGAAGAGTTACTGTTCTGTACCGGTCTGTGGGGTTACAACAGAAGAGTTACTGTTCTGCACCGATCTGTAGGGTTACAACAGAAGAGTTACTGTTCTGTACCGATCTGTAGGGTTACAACAGAAGAGTTACTGTTCTGCACCGATCTGTAGGGTTACAACAGAAGAGTTACTGTTCTGCACCGATCTGTAGGGTTACAACAGAAGAGTTACTGTTCTGTACCGGTCTGTGGGGTTACAACAGAAGAGTTACTGTTCTGTACCGGTCTGTGGGGTTACAACAGAAGAGTTACTGTTCTGCACCGATCTGTAGGGTTACAACAGAAGAGTTACTGTTCAACACGGCGTGCACCGATCTGTGGGGTTACAAACATTGTGAATCACTGCTCTTAATGAACACAAGACAAATAATGAGCATGTGCGGGAAGTACTGAGCTCTGGATCTCTACAGGACATTGCGGAAGGAGAGCAACAGAGAGAACTTTGGCAGGACAACATTGCAAAGTGGACGTCACTAAACCTCCTGAAAAGACCTACGAGAAAGATGAGCCTGGAAACAGCTCTCTATTTTCATGTACTATGTATTGTTTTTTTGTTTTTCTTTTGTTTATTTATTCGCACACAAGTATTACATTAAAACACAAAATGATTGAATGAATGAGTACCCTGATGACTAAAGCTAAGAGCACAACCCGCCGTACGTACAATTTGTCCGTATGTTTTGGGTAGCAAACGTCCGCCACGTATTTTTGAAAACGTTAAGGCTATACAGGGCAGGCGCGTCGCCCGTACTGGCACGTACGTACGGGGGCGAATCCGCAGCCCGATGGCACACAAAGTTTTGCCTGCACGTGAAGTTCTACGGCGTGTCTGCGTGCTCCAAAATCTGTCGGATTCCCAACGAGTTCGTACGGAGGCGATACTTACCACTTACGGATCCCAAAAGATTGCCCACGTTTTGGCACGCAGACAGCACGTATTTGCACGTAGGCGGGTTGTGCCCTTAGCTTTACAAACAAGTGTCTTGATTCGACTGCGATCTGCCAGAAAGAGAAAGAGAGAGATCCGGACTGAAATCCAACAGCCCGCTGTTTCCGTACCTGCACATGTCCGACTGGAAGACGTAGATCGGTTCGGACTTGTCTTGGATGATGGGGTACATGGTGCCGACTGCAGCACAGACATAGGAAACAATAGGATACGTCAAAAAGCAGTTATAACGTTACTCAAGGGACTGGATATGATCCAAAATCATATCTAGTTGCTGGAGTAACTGCTTTTCATCATAGGAAACAACGTACAGTAATCCCCTTTACAAGGTACTGCCTCTGTGCAGCAAAATGAAATACGTTTATAGCAAATGTAATTACGGCTACCATGTAAAATTTAAAGTCTTGTTACCTGTACCTTATTGGAAAGGTAAATATAGTTACCTGTGCTTTGCAGTAAAATGAAATATAGTTACCCGTGCCGTTGATCATGTTACATGTCCCAGTCTTGTTCCAGTAGTTCACCTCTCTGCCAACAGAAACCACAAAACAAAACGTTACTCTAAAAGCTACACAATAAACAATAAACAATGTCTCTCTGCTACATTATGTATCGTACAAAGCTAGCAAACATGTAGCGTGATACCATGTAGCCGTTTCTCTCTGTCATGTTTTTTGTATGTACGTAATAATTGTGTGTATCTATTAGACTTATACGGACTCTAAACGATGTAAACTGTATCTCTGTTATGTACTTTGACCCTTGCCTCTTCCCTCATGACCTCAATGAAAAGCGGCCTACCGATCTGAGCTTTCATGAGTAAATAAAGGTTCCAACAAATCATTCCAGTGACGCTGAATAAGCTAGAGTGATGGGTGTCACTCGTAACGTCAAGACGTAATGTCCCAATCTTATCCAGTTTTGGAGAATCATCATTTTTGACTTAAATATCCTTTTGTGTCGTTCACAAAGCCCTTGCTAAATACACGCTAAGTGAAGTTGATATTAACACATGACAATACATATTTGCTCACACAATCAAACTCCCACTGGGCAAAAGTCCTACTACGTGAGAATCCTACCGGATGCATACGATTACCTCGGCGGCAGAGAGCTGCATCTCAGTGCCCCGCAGAGAACCTAAACTAGCTACGTTGACAAGGCACAAATAGACTAGATGCCACTGGCAGGTTATAATGCTTTAGACGATGTAACCTTAGTTCACCATTATCTATGTATGAGGAAACATACATGCAATATTGTTTTAAAACAGGGTAGTTACAATATTTGTATTACAATGAGCTAACGTCAGTGATGCCGTACCTCATGCCGTTCCACCTGTCGATGTAGGTGTACTTGCGCGGGTCGGCCTGCCCGGTGTAGATCGTGTACACGCCGTCGGACGCGTTATACTGCCCGCCCATGATCTGGGTGAACATGTTGTTAAAAATACACGTTAGCAAGGAAGTTCACCTATATCATGTAATATAATAAACAGTTAGCAGACTTCTAGCAGGCTTTCATCTTTTGCGGTGCTGATTCAGGATTCTGCACATTGGCTAAGGTTCTCTTATTCGCCTGCTAGAATTCTGCGAAGGAGACTATTATTTGTATACACTGTAGTCCTCCTAAAAATTTAAGAAACCAAACACCCAGATCACGTGACATTATGGCCGTGTGACGTCAGCAGTTGGTCACAAGTGGCAGGAAGTCAATCTCGTCCCCCGTCCCTGGCCTGTTGAGCGATGTGTTCAAATGTAGATGGTATTCTTAATTCCTCTCATTAGTTAATCCTGTTCACTGGCTAGCACCTTGACTTATCAAACTTTTTTTAAATGCTGGAACAAAGTTTTAACGCTGTTACGTGTGAACTACTATCACAGAATTTTGTGCTGAAATAAAGTCAAACCTTTAAAGAAAGAACTCACCCTGAAGATGCCGAACGTGTCGTCCTTGATGAGCTCGGGCGCGAAGGTCTTGGCCAGCTTGAGGAGAGGCTCGTGGTACCCGGACAGCATCTCTCCTACCGTGTGGGTCACGAACAGGGACTCCCCCGTCAGCAGGAGCAACAGGGACGCAAGGTCCTTAATCATGTCCCGCTCGTTCTCTATCCACTCGGACAGCGTCTGAAAGGAGGAGAGGGGGGGGGGAGGCAATGATAAACATTCGGAACTATGCTACTGTGAGTATAAATATGTGTCAACGGAAGTCACGAAAAGAAACGACACGAACAGCAGGAGTACAAGGGACGTCAGGTACGCTTGTTCTCTGTCCACTCTGAC
Source organism: Branchiostoma floridae x Branchiostoma belcheri (assembly GCA_019207045.1). Classification (NCBI taxonomy): domain Eukaryota; kingdom Metazoa; phylum Chordata; class Leptocardii; order Amphioxiformes; family Branchiostomatidae; genus Branchiostoma; species Branchiostoma floridae x Branchiostoma belcheri. Next base: position 1,657,559 of record CM033026.1, on the reverse strand, counting down.
AGCGTCTGGAATGTGGGGGTGGGGGTGGGGGGTGGTGGGTGGCTGTAGGGAACTTAGCTACATTACTATAGCTGTGACAGAGATAGAGGCAGTCACGAACAGGGACTCTCCCTTTAGCAGGAGAGACGTCAGGTCCTTAATCAGGTCCCGCTCGTTCTCTATCCACTCGGACAGCGTCTAGAAGGGGGAGGTGGGCAGTAGGGGATATGTGTGATTTGTAACTTGCAACGGTGTGTATAAAGCCGCGTTTAAAACAGTCACGAACAGGGACTCCCCGTTGGAAGGATCACCAGGGAACCAGGTCCTGCTGGTTCTCTATCCACTCGGACAGCGTCTAGAATGAGAGGGGCCGGGCAGCAGGTAACATTAGTGTGGTGTGTATAAAACTGTGTTAAAGGCAGCCACGAACAGGTCTGGGTCGTCTCTATCCACTCTGACAGCGTCCAGAATGGGAGGGGGGCAGTAGGGAACATTACTACATTGCTATAGCTGTGACAGAGACATAACTACAGTGTGTATAAAGCTGTGACACAGACAGTCACGAAAAGGGACTCCCCCTTCAGCAGGAGGACCAGGGATTCCGCTCGCTCTCTATCCACTCGGACAGCGTCTGAAAGGGGAGGGGGGAGGCAATGATAAACATTCGCAACTATGCTACTGTGAGTATAAATATGTGTCAACGGAAGTCACGAAAAGAAACGACACGGACAGCAGGAGTACAAGGGACGTCAGGTACGCTTGTTCTCTGTCCACTCCGACAGCGTCTAGAAGGGGGAGGTGGGCAGTAGGGGATATGTGTGATTTGTAACTTGCAACGGTGTGTGTAAAGCTGCGTTTAAAACAGTCATGAACAGGGAATCCCCGTTGGAAGGATCACCAGGGACGTCAGGTACTTAATCAGGTACTGCTGGTTCTCTATCCACTCTGGCAGCGTCTAGAATGGGAGGGGGGCAGTAGGGAACATTACTACATTGCTATAGCTGTGACAGAGACTTAAGTACAGTGTGTAAAAATCTGTGACAGAGATAGTCATGAACAGAGACGTCCCTGTCAGCAGGAGAACCAGGGACCCCAGGTACTTAATCAGGTCTTGCTGGTTCTCTGTCCACTCTGAGAGCGTCTGGAATGGGAGGGGGGCAGTAGGAAACATATCTACATTACTATAGCTGTGACAGATCTAGAGACATAACTACAGTGTGTATAAAGCTGTGACACAGACAGTCACGAAAAGGGACTCCCCCCTCAGCAGGAGGACCAGGGATTCCGCTCGCTCTCTATCCACTCTGACAGTGTCTGAAAGGGGGAGGCAATGATAAACATTCGCAACTTGCTACTGTGAGTGTAAATATGTGTCAACGGAAGTCACGAAAAGAAACGATACGGACAGTAGGTGTACAAGGGACGTCAGGTACGCTTGTTCTCTGTCCACTCGGACAGCGTCTAGAAGGGGGAGGTGGGCAGTAGGGGATATGTGTGATTTGTAACTTGCAACGGTGTGTATAAAGCCGCGTTTAAAACAGTCATGAACAGGGAATCCCCGTTGGAAGGATCACCAGGGACGCCAGGTCCTTAATCAGGTCCTGCTGGTTCTCTATCCACTCTGACAGCGTCTAGAATGGGAGGGGGGCAGTAGGGAACATTACTACATTGCTATAGCTGTGACAGAGACATAAGTACAGTGTGTAAAAAAAATCTGTGACAGAGACAGCCATGAACAGAGACGTCCCTGTCAGCAGGAGTACCAGGGACGCCAGGTACTTCATCAGGTCCCGCTCGTTCTCTATCCACTCTGACAGCGTCTAGAATGGGAGGGGGGCAGTAGGGAACATTACTACATTGCTATAGCTGTGATAGAGACTTAAGTACAGTGTGTATAAAACTGTGTTTAAGGCAGCCACGAACAGGTCTGGGTCGTTCTCTATCCACTCTGATAGCGTCCAGAATGGGAGGGGGGCAGTAGGAAACATTACTACATTGCTATAGCTGTGACAGAGACATAAGTACGGTGTGTATAAAACTGTGTTAAAGGCAGCCACGAACAGGTCTGGGTCGTTCTCTATCCACCCTGACAGCGTCTAGAATGGGAGGGGGGCAGTAGGAAACATTACTACATTGCTATAGCTGTGATAGAGACATAAGTAAAGTGTGTAAAAATCTGTGACAGAGACAGTCATGAACAGAGACGTCCCTGTCAGCAGGAGCAGGAGGGACGCCAGGTACTTAATCAGGTCCCACTCGTTCTCTATCCACTCGGACAGTGTCTGGGATGGGTAGTGGACAGTAGGAAACGCGAAACATACATTGTTAAAACTGAAATTAGCGATTTTCGTCAAAAGTTCCCAAATTGTTGCCATGGCAACACAAAAAATTGAATTTTTTCAATCTTTGTGAAATTGTTGCCAACTAAATCTTAGGAAAACTTGCCAAATTTGGTGGCTCTAGCGTAAGCCGTTCTGGCGTTATGAGACATGAAAGTTGGAGCAGGCCTCAAAAGTTAACACGGGAGTTCAGAAATAGCTCAGAATAAATCCGTCAGCTGATCATGATTCATATTCGCTACAATATTTCTAACTCCCTACGCGTGGCAGAGTTGTACTGCAGTTTGTGTATAACTCGCTAGGTGGTTACCATGGCGGCAATGTTGATGCTGGTGAAGGTGTCGTTCAGCGTGCCAGCGGACATGCGCGGGACGAAGCTGTAGGACTTCAGGTCCACGTAAGACACCGTGTCGTTCCCGTGGAAGGTCACGTTCACCTTGTGCCTGACCTCACTGGAAACAATGACGTATCAAAGGTCATTAAGATGATGAAACAAGGATGTTGAATTCCATCAAACTGCAATACTTTGAAAATTCCCATTGCGTACTGAAATTTAAAACCGCAGTCCGTCGACATGATATTCCTTAATACCATATTTTCATAAACAACGGATATAGGTTACCCCGCGGATAAAGGTAAAGTAGCATTGCCGTTCGCGGCGCTATTTTTGACTTATGTCACATTATGAACTCCAAGTTTCTCTCTGATTCAAGTTTCCAGGCGGGGTTACTAATTATGTTTTCCTGATAGCTAGGGAATATACATTTTTTTCTTCTATAAAATCAAGCAGATGTAAGGTGGCCCCGTTGTTATTTTTTAAATTTTAACGAGCCCAATGGTATATTATAATTCTATTAGTGACCTGGTCCAAAAACCAAGTAAATGTAGGGCGAAAATGTTGCCTTTCTACTATATATTTCCTGAGGCTAACGTCACGTCACAATTCCAAACCGGGGCCCGGCATGGCTCTTAATGGAAACGAAAAATAGAAATGTGTACGCAAAAATATGCACAAATAATGTCCACGGATAATCTCTTTACGCATTGTGTATTTTGCTGTTTGTTATATCATACTTTTCGTTCCTGAAAACTGCCCGGTCGGGCCCCGACTTGGAAATGTCACGAAAGGCTTACCTGTACGTGTAAGGCCCCTTTTCTAGAAAAGCCGGTTTCGCCCCGTTCAACACTTCGTCCTTGTTGAGCAGGTCGAAGAAGTAGAACTGTATGTAGATGGGGTAAGGGGGGTCCTTCCATCGCCGATACACAAACTCGCCATCCCGCAGAGCCATCAACTGAGAGGGAAAAGTTTGCTTGTTTGTTTGTTTGTTTGTTTGTTTATACGTTTCTTCAGTCATGAGAAGCTCGAAGCTCAAAGCTGCTTGTTATTGAGGTCATTTTGATAAGGGGAAATCATACAACAAACATATATAATATATATTATATATATATTATATATATATATATATATATAGGCTGTGCCTTAGTATGAGGGGGCCACTGGCCGGTGAATCTGCGCTGCGACCTCCCGGGTACACACTAAGGCTTTATAGGTCACATTTCCAAACCGGAGCCCGACCGTGCAGCGAAAAGAATAAAATGAAATACATCAAAATACACAAATGTCGAAATAAGATTCATGGGCATGATTTGTGTATATTTCTAGGCATACATTTTAATTGTTCGTTTCTTAAAACATCCTGACCGGGCCCCGCTTTGCAAATGTGACCTAAGCCTAAGCGAGCACGCTACCATAGAACTGTTGCAAAAGATGGAAAATACGAGATTGAAAATTTGTATAACAGAAACAAGCAAATCAAGATAAAACAAAAGCAGAAGTAAAGCGCAAAGGTTGGGCTACTTCATTACTGATAAATGTTCTGGACGCCCCTTTGTGAAATTATCTATTCTTTCAAAACAGATCCTTTGAAACATGCTAATTAAGAGCCATAGGTGAAAAAAATAACATGTTTGAAACTTTCCCATTAGGAAAGCTTCTTTACAAATGGAAATGTTAATATTTACCTAGACAAACATGTCCCTCCCCGTACGCGAGTGGGCTAGTCCTAGGCGCCAAAGGTCACCCCGACACAGGGTCATCGTAAAACAGCTGATCGGCAAAACAATCATAACAGCTGTTTGGCCTAGTTAGGCAAAAATAGCCTCGATTGTTTACATATTCGGCTGCTCGCTTGTTTGTTTGTGTGCTGTAGTCTCCATCGACAACGTAAAGATTATTGGAGGCCTCATTTTTATGTCAATAAACGACTGACTGTTACAATATCTTCTCGCGTAGTGCTAGAATAATGGAGACAGTACAGAATAGCGGATGCTTGGAATGGATAACAACTGTCCTAGATCTATGCGAGGGTTAGACTGGCCTGTGGAGTCCCCATAAATTTGGTTTGTGGAAACCTCGTTGATCATTTTTTTTATCACAAATTCTAACCCGGAAGTCACCGCTGAGACAGAGGGATATCCAGAACGCGTTCCTTCGCTTGCCGACGTGTTCTGGATAATCCCAGAACTGCCAGAATCGCTTCTGGGATAGAAGGGGTGGTGTATCCCAGATGTACAAACAGATGTACTTCGCCTTCTCCCGGTACACAGATAGTATGCACAAACTCGACAGGTCGTGCTCTCCTTTATTAAGAAAGTTGACACTTCCAATACATCTCTTGAGGCTAGAAAGATGCGATTGACTCAAATCTGAAACAACAGTGAAACCCAGCACCAACAAACCATAACTGGCGAAATAGTAGACGTCAAACAAGGACAACAACAAAGTATTAGTAGAGTAGATTCATCCCTCAAGCTACCGACACCTTGCACAATGCAGTCGTAACCGACAGTTATGGCCGACAGGCTGAATAAAAGTTCAAAACTTGAACTATGCGACTCCAGATGTCTTTCTGAGTGTGCAAGATGTCGGTAGCTTGAGGGATGAATCTACTCTACTTATAAGGACAACAACAAGGGTACGAGACAAACAGCAGGTGACGTACCTGCGTGACGAAGGCGTCCAGGAGAGTCCGGTACAGACACAGCCCGACCACCCCTCCCACCAGACACACCAGCCCCGCCGCCCCGCAATACAGACGCCGCCTGGAACTGCACCGCACGGTACACACCATGTCCACAGGAACAAGTTCCACTGTTAGTACACAACTACCACTGAACGGTTCGTCTGACCCCGAGCCTGTATAGCCTAGGACTTCAGGCTTGTTAGGATGCACACGCCATGTCAACAGGAACACCCCGTCAGTCACTACAAAGTCATCCACCACGGAACCGCATGGTCTTTTTAGCGAATGCCCACAAACGCCCACTCTAGAGAAGTCCGCGCTGCACGAATCTCATTTTTTTGCTTGAAATATGTCCACGTTGTGCTCCCATGTATTAATCCTGAGTTTCAAGTCAATCCATCGACCCGAAGTGACATAAATCAAAGTTTTCGATTCTCGATGGTCTTTTTAGCGAACGCCCAGCAAAATGTCTTTTTAGCGAATGCCCACTATATCCACAAAAATATCGGCCGTCGCGCAACGACACCTAAACCTACCGCCACAAAATGTTCAAGATGGTGTCCCATTGATGTGTACGGAGTTTCCGTGCTTTACAAGCATTTTAAGTCCCTGTTTTTGGTCAAAATGTACAGCGCCGATACTGCCATACCTTAACAATGGCAATTCAAAATGGCGGGCACTAGTCATGTGACCTCCTTGCGGGACTGTTCTATAAGTATCGCGGGAGGGACTGTTGTAGCATAGCTTATCATACAACCATTTTAGAGTGAATTCTGAACAAGATTTTCAATTCATAGTGCTATCATCTGACTGATATTTACATTGTGGTCCTTTTTTCTGTGCTATAATTACCCAAGTTTGAGGAACTTAGTGCAAATATGGATATTGATTCTCCTCAGTGCCCAATTTTTTCTTCTTCATAATAAGGTACAAAAGGCTCAGACACATTTGTGTTATAAACCTGACTAGGGGCAGGTAACCAATACTAAAAAACATAGCTATTCATTATTAACAATACTATTTACATTATAATAATAACTCTTCACCAAACTGGACTTTTCTTATCTTTATTTATTACAGAAACATTGCTACAATGAGGATTTGATTAGATGAGTATCTGTTACAGTGTGTACAAACTTATTTCAAATACAAAAATGTATTTCATTTCACTTCCTAAATATTTTTTAAAGTATTGGAAGGGATCGACACATAAACAATATTAATTGCATTATTTTTGTGCAGAAAAATGTAATCACATGCTATTAATAGTCTAATAAAATGTTGCAACATGGCATGAGCGGGCTCCTCTTCTGAGTACAGAAAGGAAATGTTTTAAAACATTTAGTTATGAGGTAGAAAATTTCATTTGTAAAATGTACCTTTATTAACATTGACAAACAAATTGTTTTTCTCTTCTTAATAAATGACAACAATACAGGTCAGTAAGGTGTGTTTCCTTTTATAACAGGCCAGGTAAGACGCCGTACAGGTAAGTAAGGTGTGTTTCTTTTTATAGCAGACCAGGTAAGACACCGTACAGGTAAGTAAGGTGTGTTTCCTTTTATAGAAGACCAGGTAAGACACCGTACAGGTGAGTAAGATGTGTTTCCTTTTATAGCAGACCAGGTAAGACACCGTACAGGTAAGTAAGGTGTGTTTCCTTTTATAACAGACCAGGTAAGACACCGTACAGGTGAGTAACGTGTATTTCCTTTGATTACAGACCAGGTAAGACACCGCACAAGTGAGTAAGGTGTGTTTCCTTTGCCTATAGACCAGATAGTGTATTATACAGGTGAGTAAGGCGTCTTTCCTTTGCCTATATACCATATAGGCCATTAAACAGGCGAGTAAGGCGTCTTTCCTTTGCCTATAGACCAGATAGGGTATTATGCAGGTGAGTAAAGCAACTTTCCTTTGCCTATAGACCAGATAGGGTATTATATAGGTGAGTAAAGCAACTTTCCTTTGCCTATAGACCAGATAGGGCATTATACAGGTAAGTTAGGTGTCTTTCCTTTGCCTATAGACCAGATAGGGTATTATACAGGTGAGTAAAGCAACTTTCCTTTGCCTATAGACCATATAGGCCATTATACAGGTGAGTAATGCGTCTTTCCTTTGCCTATAGACCAGATAGGTATTATACAGGTGAGTAAAGCAACTTTCCTTTGGCTATAGACCAGATAGGGCATTATACAGGCAAGTAAGGTGTCTTCCCCACATAGACCATGTAGGGTATTGTACAGGTAAGTTAAGTGTATAATACCATATCTGGTCTATAGGTAATAGAAAGTTGCTTACTCACCTGTATAATACCCTATCTGGTCTATAGGCACGATCTTGTGCCTCCTCAGAGACGCATAGTTACTGGCAGGCAACTGAGGAACAAGAACGCGTTCACTCTCCCCAAGGCAAGAACTGACAGACTGAAACAGTCGTTCCTCCACACTGCAGTCAGACTTTATAATGACTCTATTTCCTAGCATTACCATCAGCCTGTGAGTTCGGATCTATGCTTAGTGTTTGTTAATATATTATGTATTTTTGTTTGTTGACATTCTGCACGTATAAGTTTCTTTGTAACAAACCTACGCAATTCAGGGTATACCATGTGTGTATTTCCCTGCCTATTTACGTTTGAGGAAAAAATAAATAAATAATAACTAGGCAAAGGAATTACACCTTACTTACCTGTATAATGCCCTATCTGGTCTATAGGCAAAGGAAAGACACCTTACTCATCAGTTTAATACCCTATCTGGTCTATAGGCAAAGGAAAGACACTTTACTCATCAGTTTAATACCCTATCTGGTCTATATGCAAAGGAAAGTTGCTTTACTCACCTGCATAATACCCTATCTTGTCTATAGGCAAAGGAAAGGCACCTAACTCACCTGTATAATACCCTATCTGGTCTATAGGCAAAGGAAAGTTGCTTTACTCACCTGCATGATACCCTATCTGGTCTATAGGCAAAGGAAAGACGCCTTACTCGCCTGTTTAATGGCCTATATGGTATATAGGCAAAGGAAAGACGCCTTACTCACCTGTATAATACACTATCTGGTCTATAGGCAAAGGAAAACCTTACTCACCTGTGCGGTGTCTTACCTGGTCTGTAATCAAAGGAAATACACGTTACTCACCTGTACGGTGTCTTACCTGGTCTGTTATAAAAAGAAACACACCTTACTCACCTGTATGGTGTTTTACCTGGCCTGTTATCAAAGGAAATACACATTACTCACCTGTACGGTGTCTTACCTGGTCTGTAATCAAAGGAAATACACGTTACTCACCTGTACGGTGTCTTACCTGGTCTGTAATCAAAGGAAATACACGTTACTCACCTGTACGGTGTCTTACCTAGTCTGTAGTCAAAGAAACACACCTTACTCACCTGTACGGTGTCTTACCTGGTCTGCTATAAAAGGAAACACACCTTATTTACCTGTACGGTGTCTTACCTGGCCTGTTATAAAAGGAAACACACCTTACTTACCTGTATTGTCGCCATTTATTAAGAAGAGAAAACAATTTGTTTGTCAATGTTAATAAAGGTACATTTTACAATTGAAATTTTCTACGTCATAACTAAATGTTATAAAACATTTCCTTTGTGTACTCAGAAGAGGAGCCCGCTCATGCCATGTTGCACCATTTTATTAGACTATTAATAGCATGTGATTACATTTTTCTGCACACAAATAATGCAATTAATATTGTTTATGTGTCAACCCCTTCCAATACTTTAAAAAATATTAGGAAGTTAAATGAAATACATTTTTGTATTTGAAATAAGTTTGTACACACTGTAAGATACTCATCTAATCAAATCCCCGTTGTAACAATGTTTGTGTGATAAATAAAGATAAGAAAAGTCCAGTTTGGTGAAGAGTTATTATTATAATGTAAATAGTATTGTTAATAATGAATAGCTATGTTTTTTTAGTATTGGTTACCTGCCCCTAGTCAGGTTTATAACACAAATGTGTCTGAGCCTTTTGTACCTTATTATGAAGAAAAAAAAATTGGGCACTGAGGAGAATCAATATCCATATTTGCACTAAGTTCCTCAAACTTGGGTAATTATAGCACAGAAAAAAGGACCACAATGTAAATATCAGTCAGATGATAGCACTATGAATTGAAAATCTTGTTCAGAATTCACTCTAAAATGGTTGTATGATAAGCTATGCTACAACAGTCCCTCCCGCGATACTTATAGAACAGTCCCGCAAGGAGGTCACATGACTAGTGCCCGCCATTTTGAATTGCCATTGTTAATGTATGGCAGTATCGGCGCTGTACATTTTGACCAAAAACAGGGACTTAAAATGCTTGTAAAGCACGGAAACTCCGTACACATCAATGGGACACCATCTTGAACATGTTTGTGGCGGTAGTTTAGGTGTCGTTGCGCGACGGCCGATATTTTTGTGGATATAGTGGGCATTCGCTAAAAAGACATTTTACTGGGCGTTCGCTAAAAAGACCATCGAGAATCGAAAACTTTGATTTATGTCACTTCGGGTCGATGGATTGACTTGAAACTCAAGATTAATACATGGGAGCACAACGTGGACATATTCCAAGCAAAAAAAATGAGATTCGTGTAGTGCGGACTTCTCTAGAGTGGGCGTTTGTGGGCATTCGCTAAAAAGACCCTCCCCCACGGAACTGCCCTTCCCCGATATGTAGGCCCGGACTTCAGGCCGAAGGTCTACAGATCAGGAGCACCCCATCACTCTGCACTCCAGAACTACACGTTCACCTCGGAACCGTCTGACCCCGACTCCGAGCGCTGGTATCCAACCGTATTTACAATTTACAGCTTCCGAGTCTCTTCTGTCATGTCTGTCCCCTCCTCAGATCTTCTGTCCCCTCCTCAGATACGGAGTGTAGAGGTTTCCGCTGCAGATCCTCCAGTAGCCAATGCACACTCCCCGGCCGGCTGGTCAGCTTTTGAAGTTGTTACTATCTTATGCTTAACCGTAGTGTCTGCTTGGAGGTTACTTAGGATCGACAATCATTGTTGTAGGGGCGACCTTCGACTTCGCCCCTCGCTCAACTTTGGACCCTCCAGGCTGGCGACTGAGGCTATTTTTAGCTACTGTGCCCATATGGGGGTTCAGAGGTCAGGTCACTATAGGGATCTTCAAGCAGATGTTGCGAGGGAGGGACGTTCTGCCATTTTTAGTGGTATAACTATCTTAGTTTTGTTATATATCTTCTTGGAGATCTTCGATACCACCGCTCAAAACGTATAGGTGGTATCTCACTGCACTTGGGCACTGCGGGGTTCGTTCGCTACACATGTCACTGTTGTGACATTTTCGCCAATTTTTTTTTACAATTCAGATATTGCGTAATACGTAAAAGTATGACTTAGAAGACAACAAAATACACAAAACGTAAGAAACCCCGCAGTGTCGCACCGGTGCCCCAAGTGCATTTAGATTTAGTGTTGAGCGAAGCATGTTTGTGGTTTGTGTTGCGTGTTTATAAATCTGTGTGTTTACAAATTAAGGTCTCATTGATGAGTTTCTTCTTTCCATAGAGTTCTATGTTATAATTCGTGGTTTAAATGGGCGCGTTCATAATGAAGCTACGTGAAATTTCAGCAGATTTTTCATTCTATGTCGAGCACGTTTTATCGTGGGAAAAAAATTGCCAATGTAAACTATACGTAGGAACTTTTTTTATAGCAATTACAAACTATGATTAGTCAATCCCCACAAAAGGCACTTTTTCGCTGCTATTGTACAACCGCACCACTCAGAACCCACGACTGTGTACCTCCGACCTAGCGCGCGGCTGCAAAACTTTACCTGCTAATTTCCTCAGTTACAAATAAGCTTTCACCAATCTAACTTTTGAGATCAGTTCCGCTGGCTAAAAGGGATTTTCTCACCGCTAAAAACATGCGTCCGTGCAGCCGTTCATTTTTGGCTCGGATCTCTTTTAGGGTACCTACTCGCGGAGTAATACATCAATGAGACCTTAAGGGCAGATATTCTAACATACGATGACTCTATTCAACATAATATTCTCTGAGATAGAAAACTGACTGTATTCTTCCTGTTCCGGTTCTTTTGTTACATAACAAGAACTACAGCGTACAATTTTGGTTACATGATTTACATCCAATCATCTTTGCTTTTGTAGTGTTTTGTCCAATTTGTTGTTTGTTTCCCTTTTTTCGTTCAATTCTTTTGTTCGTTCCTTTTCACCTAAATACTTTTCTATACCCGATTTTTAAGAATATAACATGTAATCGTTAAAGACTGTGATACGAATCTGCCAACAGCTTTAATAATACGTTGAAGAACAATTGTGTGTCGGTAAAAAATGTGTTCAGGTTGAAATAGAATCTGTAGGCGTAGAATATCAACATTGACGGACGATCCCTTCTAAGATCAAGTACTCTGAGTCAATAACAATTGATTGGTCTCCTTTCGGGGTTCAAGTACTGCTTTTAAGTCTGTAACAATGGTGTGGTCTCCTCTCGGGGTTCGTTGATATGTGCGACCTGAGTCTCCGTGTCTTCAGAGTTTTTCTGAAAGAGTAATGTATGCTTTCATCAGTTTCTTTTATGAAAAAAGACGAGAGCATGAGCCCGCACAGATACACGCACATACACTGATACAAAACACACACACAAACATACACACACATACATATACGTATACATACGTGCGCACGCAGACACAGACAGACAAGGTGCATCACTCATTTTCTCCCCTGAGAGTCAAGTCACGTACATCATTTGTAAAACGGGTACAATGTAAGGCAAACGTAAGTATATTGCATAAGACAACTAGCTATAAAGTATGGTTAAACTAATAAGGTAACAATAGATTTAGATTTAAGGCTATGCAATATTCGAAGAAACGCTGTACAATGTGAAACAAATCCAGAATGTTGCTACTTGCCAATAACATACGTACTACACCCAGGTTCTATTGTATACAAACAATATTGAGACACAGTGTGGGTCTTTATATCTAATATATACATTCTTATGACAATGTTTACAATATTAAGTTGTTATCATGAGATGAAGTAAGAAATGTGTTTACCCGCTGTCTGCAGTACCAGAGCGACCCCGTGAGAAGTAGCAGGGCGCCTCCCACAGACACGGCGGCCGCCATGCCGCCCTGCCCCGCCCGCTCCTTCACCACAACCTGGTCCCAGAAGTATTGGACGAAGTCGGGACCGACCCTCGCGCTCTGGAAGGGAACGAGAAAAACATATCAGCACAGAAGCAGTCGACTTTATCACGTTCAACGGCATAGGTAACACCCTTTCGTAAATCTACTCACGTCACACAAAATTTAGGCCAAGTTGATTTGATTATATGAATGACGCCCTCTGTGAAAAACAGTTTGGTACAGTTGAAATTGACCTTTACACAAATATGTGCAAGATAGAATGCTGGACCTCCTCCAGACGTGTTCCTGAGATATGTTTCTATCTAACGTTAACGTTAATGCTGTCTGACGTTACATAATTGTCCTACCTCGTTGATCCAGACGATAGGGAGCACCACTTCTCGAATATTTTCCGTCTCTCTGCAATAACAGGTTAGAAAAAAAGGTAACATTTAACGAAAAGAAGGAATTTTAGAACGGAACATATTTACAGTGAACACATAGTGAAGCCTCTGTCACACATAAGTCCATGTCCTCCCTACCTCTCTAAACCTTCCCAAGACCATGGTTAAGAGCTAGTCGTGAGCAAGCTAAGATCACCAGTGGTTGAGAGTTGGCGAGATTGCCCATATATGTAATACTTCGATGGATTACATGCAACCCAGCACCAACCTTGTTTAGGTCTGGTCGGGAACTAAGTCGTAGGAAGGATCTGAATGTGTGACGGGGGTTTAACTCAGTAAGCTGCGACGCAAAGTAAGCCTACCTCATATGCGGTACCGGGCTGACTATGACGTTGATCTGGGTTCTTCTGGCCGCCGCTAACGCCACACCTGTGGTCTTACAAACAGGTGAACAAGAACATCAACTGTTACTGAATAAGAAAAGTACAGGAAGTACAGAAAACAAGTTTTATATGCTACTGTTTTACGGCACTATCAGTATACAGTAGAAGCCGCTTAATTGCACGGCCTATTTGCCAGTGAATTTCGTGCAATTATCCGACTGGTGCAATAATGCGAAGTTATCTAGCTGGACCGCACTGTTTTGGGATTTTAGGATTCCGTGCAATAAACAGTAGTGTGCGTTTATCCGGTGTGCAATTAACTGGCTTCTACTGTACAAAGAAAAGAACAAAGGAATCTGGATTCTGTAAGTTGAAACTATCATATCAAGAAAATCGTGGATAGTACAGTAAATCCGGAACCAATGAGCAACCGCTGCACTAGAACCACCTGGCCGCCGCAAACACTCGGTAAATATGAGATCATTTCCCATTGGCCAACGCCTTAAGAATCCCATCAATAGTGTTCCCTATCTAAGATAATCTTGTTCAGTTTCTTGAGTCCCTTTAAAACATTTAAATAGGTTAGATTCACGTTAAATATACACCTGACTTATGAAAAACACGTTCATACTAGCAATAAGCTTCATTTTCAAAATGACCAGAAAGTTTTAGACATCGTTCTTACCGGTTCGACGTCCAGGAAGATCTGATGCTCCATTTTATTGGGATCGAGACCGGCCACACCCTTCGACAGGCTCTCGTTCCCGAGGTAGAAGTGAGGTAGGGACAGGACGACGGGGGCGTCTGGGGTATGAAATGTACATTTAGGAGGGGTTTTCAAATGTGTAGTTTGAAGAACGATTGAAAGAAAACAGACGTGATTTCTGACCCAAAGTTAACACAACTGTGTAACATTATTTCTTGCAAACTGTGACAGTCAAGCAGTAACCCTTCGTCCTGTGTTCTTCAAGGGTCGTGTAGTCCACGGGGTAAGAGAAAAAAAAATGTATTTGCCAATCTTAGGCATGTCAAATCAGTGCCTTGGCATGGAATTGTTCGCAGTTTTATCTTAATGTTTCTTTTGTACTGTTGGCTTTATGACTTTGAGAGACAAAGAGAGAGAGAGAGAGAGAGAGAGAGAGAGAGAGAGAGAAAGACAGAAAGGGAGAGGCAGAGAGAGACACACAGAGACAGACAGAGAGACACATAGAGAGAGACACAGAGAGAGAGAGGCAGAGAGACGGAGAGAGAGAGACAGAGAAAGAGAGAGACAGAGAGATAGTCTGACGTGACGTTTGAAGGTCCCTGGCGCGCTAGCGTACCTACCTAAGTGGCAGTTCCTGACGTCTATGAGCCCGTCCTGTAGGCATGTGTCCCCGCAGTAGCAGGCTGTGTCTCCCCGGCCGTTCCGCAGTTCCTCCCGCGGCAGAATGTACCGGTACACCGGCACGGCACCAACATACCGGGGGCCCTCGTATGTTAGGTACGCGGATCTGGAGTGGTAAAGTTGGATGAAAATATTCACAATATTGGTAAATATGCTGGTCACGGAACGCATGATATGTGTGTGTGACGTTGTGTATGGGGGAGGGGGCGTTAGGTATTTGCGGGCCATTTTCGAAGCAATGATTTAAGTCAGTTTAAATGATGAATAGATGTCATTGTTCGTTTTGCTAGGTGGGAGATGGCAGTTGGATTAACGTGTTTCCTTTAGACGTGGCGCGTGTGGATGTCTCTAGATGTAATAATAGATAAGTATATTACAATTTACGTGTCGGGTTGACATATATATTGTATTCATATATGATTTATCTCTAAACTATTTCTTTACTGCGACCTGTACTTAAGCCAGTGGGTGTGTTTAATTCACTCATCAAAATGAAGTTTGCCTCCACGGAACATACCTGCACAAGTCGGAGACAAAGATGTACAGCGGCTTGTCTGTGTCCTCTATTGGTGGGAACATGATTCCCTCTGGAGCGTAAACATAAGAAAAAAAATAGGTGAAGAAAAATAGGACTTCATAAAATTCGCAGATAATCAGCAACTGAAGCCTTCTTCAACATGCTATGAATGAACCCACTTCTTCGGTCACGTGGCGCTGACTCAAGCAACAGATCGAATTCCCCAGAAAGTTTGTATCGCCCCCAGTCTCTGCTCAGGCATAGATAAAGGCCCGAATGTATTCCTCCCTCCATACGTGCTGGTGTTGCACAATCAAACATCGTGTAATTAGTAACACTATTTTCTTCAGCTTTTACTGATGCTATGGTCCCAATTGCACACAGGTGGCGTAGCCCCGGTCGGGTTTTAAAGCTAGAAATTTTTCGGACAAAGGGATACCTCCCGATGTTTTCACGGGTAGGTCACGGCGTCTGTTTTTGCCGGCTGCCAGGTTGATTTTCAACTGCAATTTGAAAAATCCAGGGACCCTGGCGTGGCCCAAAATAGCCCCGTAGCCAAAGGGTCCCACGGGACCACGTAGGCGTCACGCCTGAAAGAGCATGAAAACAGACCATAGACAACCCGGATGGGCCTTGTTTTCCAAATGGGACCATAGCATAGCGTAGATGAGCTGACTGCGACGTGCGAACAAAACTGTGTATTGCAGTACTAGTATGACAGGTACATGGTTAGATGTATGAATGTATGTATGTATGAATATATGTATGTATGTATGTATGTATGTATGAATGCATGTATGTATGTATGTACGTATGTATTTATGTATGTACCTGTGCCGTTTACTCTGCCACAGGGGCGCTTCCAGTACGGTAAATGGCTGTGGAAAAACAGCAAACATGAGAATTTCTTTTCTTGAAGGACAAGGGAACAGACTTCAGACAGAGACATACGTCACAGCCAGAAACAAATTCAAACTTACCTTGTTTCCAATGACATAATTTCCGAAAACCAACATGCGTATAGAAAATCACACTCTACAGCTAGTGCCCTTATACAAATGTCTGACTACTGGTTGGGAGAGATAGATAAAGGGAATTTGGTTGGCGCCGTTATGCTAGATTTTAGCGCGGCATTTGATGTCATTAACCACGATATTTGTTTAGCCAAGCTTAAGAGCTATGGTTTTGAGGAATCGGCAATCAAGTGGGTACAGAGTTATCTTGGCAACAGGAAACAAGCTGTATTCGTTAACGGTAGTTTTTCCTCTTATAACGAATCCAGGTGCGGCGTTCCCAAGGCAGCTGCCTGGGTCCATTGCTTTTCTCTATATTTGTCAATGATCTCCCGCAGTTACAAATAGTATAGTAGTCATGTACGCTGATGATTCAACGCCCTCAGCATCGGCTCCCACCGTCGCAAATTGAAATACAAATTGCAGACTGACTTGGAGCGAATCTGGAATTGGGTACAAACTAATCATCTTGTTCTCAATATTGGAAAAACTAAATCAATCATGATGGGTACGCAACAAAAACTAAAACGTAATCCCAAATTAGAACTAAGAATAGATGGAACAGACATTACACATGTTGAACAGGCTGAACTGTTAGGTCTCACTATAGACCAACGTCTCATGGGGATCGCATATTGACAAAACGAAGAATAAGATGGCAGGCATACTAGCCACAATAAGACGACACAGGAAGTACTTCACAAAAGTATATTGAGATCTGTTATTCAGGCTCTGGTTTTGTCACACATTGACTACGGCTCAGTGCTGCTATCCTCTGCACCACAGACACACATAGATGGTCTTCAGGTGGTCCAGAATCGCGCTGCTCGCCTGGCCACAAACAAGCCCTTTGACACCAACCTGGAAGACCTACACATGCAGTTAAAGTGGCAAACCGTTAAAGAAAGACTCTTCACAAATACTGTATGTACATTCCACAAAATTGTTAAGGAAAGGCAACCCCAATGCATCTTCAAGCAATTACAAACAATTCAATCCGCACATGAGCATCACACGAGGCTGTCTACTAGAGGAGCATTCACTCAATCAAACCCAAAACAAACTCTAAAACAAGGACATTTGGCTACAGATGCATCAAAACCTATAACACATTGCCAACACAACGACATCATACAGCAACATTGAGTTCAAATCTAGATAAAAGAGCTTGCGAAAACACGAGACAAAAGACAACCCCCCCTGAGCACATGGTGGTAATGATATTTATATTTCAGTATCTAAGTTATATTTTATGTTGTGTTATTAGTACACTTTTGATTGGATTGTGTTTCAATCAATTAAGTTAACTTCTTCTGCTATTCATTATTCGTTATGTATGATCACTTCTTTATTTTGACCTCTGACCTCTGCTTATTATTTTGCTTATTATTTTACGCTAATTATCCGCTTTTGATGTTGTTTATTTTTCATTTCATGTATTTCATTTATTCTTATTACTATGACTCCAGGAAGAGTAGTGGCATGATTTTATGATGTACACTAATGGAGATCGCAATTAAACAAACAAACAAACAAACAGGTAAACTGTACTTATTTCGAAACCGGATAAGATTTGAAGACGCACAAAATAAATCGACATTATAAAAATAGATCACCGTGTACAAAAATGTGATTTTGCTAATGTTGAATTTAATATCAATAGCTAATGAAGGAAAGTGGAGCTGCTTGCAATTGGGTAACGCTATTGTGCAGTAGCTGCCCAAGTCTTACTACCTGTCCAATGTTCCTACGAGAATTGAAGGAGTAAATCGATCGTTTTGTAATTCAACAGTGTGCTTACGTCATGCCGTTCCATTGATAGATATAGGCGAACTTCTCCGGGTCCGTTAGTCCTGTGAACACCGTGTACACGCCGTCTGTGGAGTTCGTCTTTTGCTGCCGAGAGAAACATATTGTTACGCACATTATTTCTTTATTGCTCTAATTTCATTTCAATACGATAGCCCCTTCAATGTGATAAAAAGTTGATTTGTAAAACGACACAGTGCGTACAGAAACGAGACAAAATCATTTCCTGTCTAGTGCATTAATCGGTTTTCTTTGACTCACATTCAGGAAGAGCCCGAACTTGTGCGAACCCGACCAGGCCCCAAAATAGCCCGTGAGCCATAAGGTGTCCCACGGTGCCAAAAAAGTGTCGCTTCCTACAGTGTAGCTAATCATATCAGTTTGTGAATTACTTCACTCACATTCAGGAAGAGCCCGAACTTGAAACCCTCGTTTTGATGATCTCAGTAACTGACGATCTCTTTCACTCACATTCAGGAAGAGCCCTGAATTATCGTCCCTGACTAGCGCCGGAGCGAACCTCCAGGTCCAACTTATAATATTCAACCCGGTACCGGCCGGGACCCTTAAATAGCCTGGGAACCATAAGGTGTCCCACGGGACCACATAAGTGTCGCTTCCTAGCTAGGCATATCAGTTTGTAAATGACATTCAGGAAGAGCCCTATCTTATCGTCCCTGACGAGCGCCGGCGTGAACCTCCAAGTCCGAGTTATAATATTCAACCCGGTACCCGACCGGGCCCAAAAATAGCCCGGAGGCCATATAAGGTGTCCCACGGAACCACGTAAGTCCTAGCTAGTTATATCGGTTTGTGAATTACTTTACTCACATTCAGGAAGAGCCCGAACTTGTCGTCCCTGACGAGCGCCGGAGCGAACCTCTGCGCGGCGGCCAGAAGCGGCTCGGGGTACCCCCAGATGAGCCCGGAGACGGACCGGCGGAAGAACAGCGGCTCGCCGGCCAGTAGGAGACCCAGCGCTGCCGCGTCACGGATCACGGCCCGCTGCGTCTTCAGCCACCACGAGATCGTCTGGAGAGGGTAAATGAGGAAAAAAATTGTTGTTGTTTTTTACTCTTGTTGTAGTTGAATAGAAATATAAATACAGGGTGGTTGTTCCGTAACCCAGAAGTCCTGTATACTATAGAACCCTGAGTCACTGAGTGTGACCAGGATGTTGTGACTGGGGTGCATTGTGCACCGTGTTAAGGCAGTGGTATACCCGCCCAAAAGTGACAGAAAGTTTGTATCCCCCCACCCCCCACCCCCCGTCTCTGTTGGACTATGCCTCGTCTGCACTGGCTGATGTAGATGGAACACCCAATCCTCTTTCTTTGTTTTTTATCTTATAACATTGTCAATCATGGTAAGTGAAGCCCTCGAGTTTGCTTTTGAGTCTATAACGTTTAAGTAACGCAAGTCTTTTTTAATGTAAGGGGAAACATCTATATATGGTAATGTAAGAATTTTTCTAAACTGTACCACTACTACTACTTCTACTACTACTGTCAATCAGTCTATACAGACTGTGACTCTACGCAAAGGGACTAAAAGACAACGGAGACTACAGTAAAGGGATGGTTTCCCGGTCTCACCATGGCGGGGATGTTGAGGGTTGTGATCGTGTCGTCCTCCTTTCCCACCGACATGTCCGGCACGAACTACTACTACTACTGTCGGTCAGTCTATCTACACAAAGCACCTATGGAGACAGTACAGTAACGGGATTGTTTTACCGGCCCTCACCATGGCGGGTATGTTGAGGGTTGTGATCGTGTCGTTCTCCCTCCCCACCGACATGTCCGGCAAAAACTACAACTACTGTCAGTCAGTTTATATTCTACGCAAAGGAACTAAAGGACGATGGAGACTACAGTAACGGGATGGTTCCCGCCTCTCACCATGGCGGGAATGGTGAGGGTTGTGATCGTGTCGTTCTAACTCCCCACCGACATGTCCGGCACGAACCCGTACTACTGTCTATACAGACTATACATGACTCTACGCAAAGGAACTAAAGAACGATGAAGACGACAGTAACGGTATGGCTTCCCGGCCTCACCATGGCGGGGATGTTGAGGGTTGTGATCGTGTCGTTCTCCCTCCCCACCGACATGTGCGGCACAAACTACTACTACTGTCAGTCAGTCTATACTATACTACTACTACTGTCAGTCAGTCTATACTCTACTACTACTACCGGTCAGTCAGTCTATACTCTACGCGATGGAGACTACAGTACTTATCAATGTAACGGAATGGTTCTGTTGCCCTCACCATAGCGGGGATGTTGAGGGTTGTGATCGTGTCGTTCTCCCTCCCGACCGACATGTCCGGCACAAACTCGTACCGCTTCATGTTCAGGTACGACACCGTGTCGTCATCGTTAAACTGGAGCTGCGTCTTGTTTCTCAGCTCCCTATAGAAAGCAAATAAACAAAAACACCACAGTCACATTGTTTCATGTTCATAAAAAAGAGACAAACAAAAACACTTTTTATTAATCTTTTTTTTAAATCCTCTCTTTTGAAACAAAAGAAGAACACACCACCCCGTCCCTGATCTGTTAGATCTGCCCTCCTCCGTAAGACACCTTCTAACTTGTGAATAGCCTCTAGCCTCCTCTAATGCTGCAGTAACGGTATCGTTTGCATTGGTGCCCGGCCGGGATCCGAACCTTGGGAGTGTGCGTCTCGGTGTTTTTACGGGTAGGTCACGGCGTCTATTTATTCAGGGACCCGGTCGTGCCCAAAAATAGCCTAGTAGCCGCAGGGTGTACCACAGGGCCACGTAAGAGTCACGTCCGAAAGTGGCAAGTCCGCAAACTATTCGGAGGTGCCTTTTCCGAATCGAATCAGTAGCTGTAGTATATTGTAGCGAAATTCTAGTCGCAATCCCCCATCTAACCTGTAGTGCTGTGTAAACTACTAGTCACACCTGTAAGTGTACGGCCCCCGCTGTTCCACCGCCGGTTTCCCTCCCTTCAGCACCTCCTCCACGTTCAGGATGTCGAACAGGTAGAACTGCATGTAGATGGGGATGGGGATGTCCTTCCAGAAGCTGAAGATGAACGATCCCTCCTGGAGTACCATCATCTATGAGGAAGGGGGATGGAGAGAAGTTAAAAATGAATGGTCCAGAAGCTGAAAATGGACGATCCCTCTTGGAGTATTATCTATGAGGAAGGGGGATGGAGAGAAGTTAAAAATGAATGGTCCAGAAGCTGAAAATGGACGATCCCTCCTGGAGTATTATCTATGAGGAAGGGGGATGGAGAGAAGTTTAAAATGAATGGTCCAGAAGCTGAAAATGGACGATCCCTCCTGGAGTATTATCTATGAGGAAGGGGGATGGAGAGAAGTTAAAAATGAATGGTCCAGAAGCTGAAAATGGACGATCCCTCCTGGAGTATTATCTATGAGGAAGGGGATGGAGAGAAGTTTAAAATGAATGGTCCAGAAGCTGAAAATGGACGATCCCTCCTGGAGTATTATCTATGAGGAAGGGGGATGGAGAGAAGTTAAAAATGAATGGTCCAGAAGCTGAAAATGGACGATCCCTCCTGGAGTATTATCTATGAGGAAGGGGGATGGAGAGAAGTTTAAAATGAATGGTCCAGAAGAGAAAAAAATGAACGATCCCTCCTGGACCATCATCTATATAGAAGTTTAAAATGAATGGTCCTTTATGTAAGCAATCATATCAGCAGAGGGGGAGGTAAAATGAACGGTTATGGGTATATGTAGCCATTGCACGTAGAAATGGGATGAAGAGTAATTAAAAATGAACGATCTTTCTTTAAGAACATGCAAGGGGCAATAGAATGGAGAAAGTTCAGCTAAATATTATGATCTCCTACCTTATTGAGTAAAGGGTTTCTATAACTCAAAGAAAGATCCCAACGTTTCGATAGATTGTCTGTGACCTTCTTCGATTTAATTAAGCTCCGCACTGCAGCTAGGCGTCGCTACTGCAGACTGAGGTCCCAAACGTATTTTGTATTCTGTAGCATGTATGTAAAATATTGTGTATAAAGACTTAAAAGACCCACTAGGACTTTTAATGACGTGAACTGTTACAGTATCTCTGTTTTATACGTTGTCTGAATCTTACCTCTTCCCTCATGACCTCAATGAAAAGCGGCCTGCAAGCCGATTTGAGCTTTCATGAATAAACAAAGGTTCAAACAAACGTGACTCAGTCGTTTTGCACCTCCCTTTTTCGTTGTTTTGGATAAAGTTGACCTGTGATTTTGTCATTTGCATACCCCTATTTCGTAATTGTAATAAGGCGTAGGCAACCTATTTTGATTCCACACAATTCGTGGGAAGGGGACCAAATTTTGGGTAGCTACTTTTCTTTATTTTAGAGTTATAGTGTCTTTTAAATTCATTTCTTTTTTCTTTCGAATTTACCAAATCATCCAACATGATGTGATAATGATAATAAACGATTGTGATGCCGGTAGCCTACAAACGAGGTGACCTTCCGTGAGTGACAACACTCCAAAGTCCAAACTAATAATTAAACTGATAAACCGGGTTGACTGCACAAAACTCAATAACAGATCCAGACTTTCTTAAAACTTTAACCATACTGTAACACTGAGTCACTCACCTTCGTAACGAACGTATACAGGAGTGTGTTATACAGGCACAGTCCCAGCGTCCCCAGCACAAGGCACGTCACACCGACAGCCGCCGCACAGCGGACCGAGCGCGCCATTGGTCAACACTGCAACCGGACACCCCGCTACCATCTTGTGTTCACAACTTGGGTTGTTCCATTTTTACTTTTCGTAAGGGTCTGATTATGTTAACCGAGGGATTTATAGGTATACGGATATGAAACCACTGATAACAAAATACAACTTCGTGTCCTTTCTAAGTCCTTACATATTCCGCATCTACCTTAATATGTAAATATAACGACTTGAATAATGTAGATGATAAAAGTCACAACCAATAATGGACCGTCCCGCAGACAGAATTAGATAACTAAAGGTCGGTGTAATTTTCGTCTGGACGGTCCCTGGAAGTTTGTACTGGGTGACCTTCGTGGGCAGGTGGGCGTGTTTGCATGTGATGTACTTACTGGGACTCTGGGACTAACAACATATTAAGGTAGTCCAATAGTCCAACACATGACTACCAGAGGACTAGCGCCCTGCTGTAGTGACTTTCCACAAATGTGTGGCCCAAGGGCTACAAAAAGGTAGATGGGCGCCACACCTAAGCAACTGTTACAAATGTACGGGCAATATTAACTTTAGTAGTCCTTAGTAGTCCTACCTCCTACTTAAGTTAGCCTACTGAATTCACGTTGTTTTTTTTTTAAGTCAACTTATTGATTTGGTAAAAAAAATGCCCTCAGTTTCCCTGTTTTAACTGACAAGTTCCAATCGGATGGAATTATGTGATTCTTTAATGCTGACTGTAGAAACATAATAAGTGAGTTGTGGAATGAGAAATGCGACAAGAATCAAATGATTTTCATTTATTTTGCTGTCAACAACCTGATTCCTAAGAAAAGAAACGTCCGGTGGAATTTGATGTTCGCAAAGAGAACAAGGTGGCCTTGATCATAATCGTTGTTGTCATGGCAACAGACGTCGCTGAGTTGCCACGGTAACGTGGTTTTTATCCGTCGATCTTGTCATCGTGGCAGACGTTACTGGGTCACCATGGTAACCGGGTGTTTACCCGTCGATGTAGTCATAGTGGCAGACGCCGTACCCCAGCGCACCGGACATGACGCAGCGGCCCACGCCCCAGCAGAACCCATCCAGGTCACAGGGCATTTCCGGTTCGCACACGCGCAGAGCAGGCTTGCAGATCTCCTCCGGGGAGCCGCAGGTGTACTGGTAGTTACCCAGGTCTGTACAGCGCTGGAGACAACAGGTAAACAAACAAATAAACAAACAAATAAACACAGGTGTACTCGTGGTTACTGCCAAGTCAGTGCAGCACTGAGGACAACGGGTAAAAAAGCAAATAAACACAGGTGTACTGGTGGTTCCCCAGGTCAGTGCCGCGCTGGGTAAAACAGGTAAGCAAACAAATAAACAAATCTAACAAGACAGAAAGACTGTGGTGATGGTAGTTACGAAAGTCCGTATTGCGCTAGGGAAAAGAAAACGACCAAGCAACCAGCCAGCCAACCAACCAATCTGCTAACCAACCAAACAAACAAACGCACACGCACAAACAAACAACACGTATTGTGACTGCCGCACTTTCAGTCCCCGTGCTCATGAGAGTAAATATATACTAGTATCTCCCAGCAGATCTTTCGTGGGCAAGGCAGTATCCAAAGGTTAGCCTGTATCCACCGGTCAACGGAGGGCTTGGTGGACAATGGTCTAAGCGCTTTAGATCATACGTAACGGCCTTGCCACCGATAGATCTGCTTGGAGAGTATGAAATGTTTGTTTGTTTGTTTAGATCTCCATTAGAATGTAAGCACACCAACCTTGAAGAGCGGGTAGCAGATCCGTTGGTACCAGCACGACTCGTCCGCGGTGCAGTGGGAGTCGTCCGTGCAGGACGTGTACTGCAGGGCGTGCAAACACATAACACCATCTACATCTGTAGTACTGTTATACTTTACCATGACATGAATTAGAAATTAGACTATTGTTTTGTACTGCAGGGTGGGGATGGGCATGTGAAGGGGGTAGTAAAACATCATGGCAATTGGAGATAGTGGACCCTTTTACCACAACGGTTTGTGAGAAGATCATGATCAAGTACACACACAAAGATTGTCGCTGGCAGACACGACAAAAACGATACTTTACATCTTGACCATTTGGGGTGCAGCAAAATAAGCCTTTTATGGCATGGTCTATTGTAGCTTAGCAGTATCCATTTAGGATGGTGTTAATTGCAAACGGCGCAGTTGCAGTGGGAAAATGATAGCATGATAAATTTTAGTCACAACAGTAATGTGGAATGAACTGTACGCCGTTACATCGAGAAGTGATGGTAATCCTCAAGTCAATGAAAAGTCTGAAGTTTTCTGTGCGACACAAGCTTTGTCAAGGTCTGAGTGGAAAAAAAAATGACAACATGCGTTCCTTGTTTTACACAGTTTTCCATCGTGAACAGTGCGAATGTATATAAGATAAAACACAGACATGTAACATATGGAGACCGGTATGATCTCTTGCACATTCAGTAGTCTTTCCGCTGTGCCACATCATCAAGAATGATATATATACGTACTCACCAAGCCAGCCTGTGACGTCACGATGACGCTACAGATGACAGTAAGGATCAGAAGACACGGCCTCATGTCGGAGAGTGTAAGGAGTGTATAAGGAGAGCGTAAGGAGACTGTAAGGAGGGTGCAGGTGTAACCCAAGACGTGCACACCTGGTGTGTCTGACCGGAACCCGCGGCGTGTGAAGGCCGACAGCTGCCAAGGGTGGGACCCGAGTCAACAGGCACGTGGTTCAGGTCGGAAACGTGGCCATGTGCGGCACGGGTAATGGTAGCTTTGGCTACCGTACTGTAAACCCTAACCCTTAAGCCCCCTTTACAAATCAAGAATTTAGCTCGGCCGAGTTGTTGGCGAGCACCAAATGGACATTTTCGGTCGGAGTATGACCGGCGTTTGGGCGATTATGCAGGACTCGACCGATTTTTAGCAGCTCGGCCGGCGTTTGCGGGGCAGCTCGGCCTGCGCTTAATTTCAGCGAGGCCTCGGCGGCGAGCGTTGAGCTCGGAGAGCTCGTCAATGGGTTGCATGTAGCTCGATCGGAGCTTGTCCAGGCAATTGCCAAGACTTGGCCAATACTCGGCCGGCAACCCGACCACAGCACGAAAACAACTTTTTAAGCAAAGTTTCAGAGATACGTATAAAGCCCTTAAAGGCGGAGAAATATTTCAGCAGATTTTAAGATATATTAAAGGCATCGGAAACATACATTTGGCATTTACGGAAGATTTCAGCGTTTGTAAATCTAACTTAATCTGTTGTGTTTCTTTACGTGAATTTTACATGTATTTTAGTATGCCGAAGAGACAACTTAAATGTCTCAAAAATATTTTCTGTCAAAACGGACAAATACCGTTTCTCTAGATCTGTACAAAATACATGTTAACCGGCTAAGTCAAATGTAATAAGCCTTTGTCTGGTGTTTGATAAAACATTGCGTCATCTGTTTTATAACAGTCAAAACTGAAAATCATTGCGCTTTCTGGTACAAAATGTTATGTTTATACCTCAGCAAATACAAATACAATACAATACAAAGTCAAATACAATAATCTTCTGTGTTTTTTAGCTATTCCGAAAGCATTTGACGTATTCAAACTTTCTGTGCGCAAGGTTTAATTCGAACAGGGGAGAACCTCTCACGGTTAGCTTATATGCGCTATTTTACATTATAAGAGATGTTGCGTATACCATGGTCAATATTGACCGAAGAATGCATGCCATATATATAATTTATTTCGAACCGTCATTTACGCAAAGAAGGGAAGACCTCCCCCGTTAATATATTTGGTAAGCCGTATATGAAATGTTGCGTATTTCATTTGAACATACGACATGTTTAATTTTTGAATCCGCGCAGTTTAAGCGAACTAGGGGAGACCTCCCCCGTTTAGCTTATATGTTGCCAAAACGTATATGAAATGTTGCGTATTTCTTTTGAACATACGACATGTTTAATATTTGAATTCGCACAGTTTAAGCGAACTAGGGGAGACCTCCCCGTTTAGCTTATATGCTGCCAAAACGTATATGAAATGTTGCGTATTTCTGTTGAACATACGACATGTTTAATCTTTGAATCCGCGCAGTTTAAGCGAACTAGGGGAGACCTACCTTGTTTAGCTTATATGTTGCCAAGACGTATATGAAATGTTGCGTATTTCTGTTGAACATACGACATGTTTAATCTTTGAATCCGCGCAGTTTAAGCGAACTAGGGGAGACCTCCCCCGTTTAGCCTATCTGTTGTCAAGACGTATATGAAATGTCGCGTATTTCTGTAAAACATACAACAAGTTAAATGTTTGAATCCGCGCAGTTTAAGCGAACTAGGGGAGACCTCCCCCGTTTAGCTTTTATGTTGTCAAGACGTATATGAAATGTTGCGTATTTCTGTAAAACATACAACAAGTTAAATCTTTGAATCCGCGCAGTTTAAGCGAACTAGGGGAGACCTCCCCCGTTTAGCTTATATGCTGCCAAAACGTATATGAAATGTTGCGTATTTCTGTTGAACATACGACATGTTTCATCTTTGAATCCGCGCAGTTTAAGCGAACTAGGGGAGACCTACCTTGTTTAGCTTATATGTTGCCAAGACGTATATGAAATGTTGCTTATTTCTGTGGACATACGACATGTTTAATCTTTGAATCCGCGCAGTTTAAGCGAACTAGGGGAGACCTCCCCCGTTTAGCTTTTATGTTGTCAAGACGTATATGAAATGTTGCGTATTTCTGTAAAACATACAACAAGTTTAATCTTTGAATCCGCGCAGTTTAAGCGAACTAGGGGAGACCTCCCCCGTTTAGCTTATATGCTGCCAAAACGTATATGAAATGTTGCGTATTTCTGTTGAACATACGAAATATTTAATCTTTGAATCCGCGCAGTTTAAGCGAACTAGGGGAGACCTCCCCCGTTTAGCTTATACGTTGCCAAGACGTATATGAATTGTTGCGTATTTCTGTTGAACATACGACATGTTTAATCTTTGAATCCGCGCAGTTTAAGCGAACTAGGGGAGACCTCCCCGTTTAGCTTTTATGTTGTCAAGACGTATATGAAATGTTGCGTATTTCTGTAAAACATACGAAATATTTAATCTTTGAATCCGCGCAGTTTAAGCGAACTAGGGGAGACCTCCCCCGTTTAGCTTATATGCTGCCAAAACGTATATGAAATGTTGCGTATTTCTGTAAAACATACGAAATATTTAATCTTTGAATCCGCACAGTTTAAGCGAACTAGGGGAGACCTCCCCCGTTTAGCTTATATGTTGCCAAAACGTATATGAAATGTTGCGTATTTCTGTTGAACATACGACATGTTTAATCTTTGAATCCGCGCAGTTTAAGCGAACTAGGGGAGACCTCCCCCGTTTAGCTTTTATGTTGTCAAGACGTATATGAAATGTTGCGTATTTCTGTAAAACATACGAAATATTTAATCTTTGAATCCGCGCAGTTTAAGCGAACTAGGGGAGACCTCCCCCGTTTAGCTTATATTCTGCCAAAACGTATATGAAATGTTGCGTATTTCTGTAAAACATACGACATATTTAATCTTTGAATCCGCGCAGTTTAAGTGAACTAGGGAAGACCTCCCCCGTTTAGCTTATATGTTGCCAAAACGTATATGAAATGTTGCGTATTTCTGTTGAACATACGACATGTTTAATCTTTGAATCCGCGTAGCTTAAGCAAACTTGGGGGTACTACCCCCGTTTTATCTATTAGCTAATACCGTCTCAAAGGTTTTATGAAACGGTGCCTTTTTCTGCTGAACATACGGCATGTTTGAAGCGCAGTTTATGCGAACAGGAGGAGACCCTTTCCTTTTTATTTTATACCGCATATAAGTTCTGAAATTCCAGGGTCTAAATCAGGGTGAGGTTTTCTTTGTGGCATGTTGACACTCGAGCTAAGAGACGGTAGAAATCCCGACTACTGCTATGAATATCTCCGAGACTCAACCTCTGCTTGAAGAATAAGGATGTAGTAGGTATACCGTTTTGTGCAGTGAGTTGTGTTTTCTCTATAAAACGGCAAGCAGTTCTTACTACAGGTAAATGTACGAAATATGTTTATTTCTTTATCTACAAGCAAGCGTCGAGAAAGAACAGTTTGTGCACACAGGCGGTGTCTTCTCGTGTTGCTCGTGTTTGTTTGGGCAGGCAAGATGTAAATTTATTCAGCGTTATTTCGTACTCGCCATGGGGCGCACGCCTCCGTCCGTCTAAGGAGGTTGAACTTCCTTGGTCCGTCTGTGGCAGAGCTGTGTCATGTGATAGGATGTATCCAATGGCAGAAAAGAGTGGGGGGTTCAAATTTACGGGCCATACGTACGACAAGGAGCGGTTATTTTCCAGGCGTTCATTTTTGAAGAGAAGTATTGAAGAAAGTTTGGGCCTGCTCTAGCCCGCAAGTTGTGGCCGCGACACCTCTTTTACCGCCTAGGACCCCCGGTGACGGAATTTGACTCAAAGATACGAGGTGGCTATCATTCTGTACAAGTTGTTGTTGTTGGAAATCGACACAGAATGGAAATCACGGCCCTTGCACCATCCGGATTAATAGAAGCCGAGACTGCAAGCTGAACATGTTTCGCGTTCACAGAATCCAGGACCATCCAACAACACGAGTCATATCGGCCACTACTCTAGGATCCTCTAGATCTTACCGGATTCTTATTCCTGTGGTGACCAGATGGAACTGTACATGTGTGCTCTTTTTAACTTACGCCGAGACGCTTCACCCGACACTGGAAATGGGACTGTGGACTGCTGCACGGAATTGCGCAACCGTTGTGATTGTTTCAACTGCCGACTACATCAGAATGAAAGGCCACAAATACCTAGTAGGCTGTAGGTTTTTTTTACTTTTCCATGTAATATTTTCTCGTAATTCAATAAAATTTTAAAGTTTCATCCATTGTATTTTCTTGCTTTGAAATGTGCTAATGATTATTCTCCTAAAATGGCACTTATCCACACCTTAATGCACACGTATATGAGACGTACAGAGGGAACTTTAAACATGTCTTAAGGGTGTTTTGGTACGTATTTATGACAACTTTAAGCTGCTAAAAAGAAAAATATAGACACATTAAATCCTCTTAATTCACACGTATATGAGACGTAAATAGGCTTTAGATCAAATAAACGTGAAGTTTAAACATGTATTAAGGGCGTTTTAATAAGTATTTATGGCAAATTTAAGCTGCTGAAAAGGCACCTAAACACACGTTATAATCCACTTAATGAACACGTATATGAGACGTAAATAGGCTTTAGATCAAATATACGTGAAGTTTAAACATGTCTAAAGGGCGTTTTAATAAGTATTTATGGCAACTTTAAACTGCTGAAAAGGCACCTAAACACACGTTATAATGCTCGTAATGTACACGTATATGAGACGTAAAGAGGCTTTAGATCAAATAAACGTGAAGTTTAAACATATCTTAAGGGCGTTTTAATAAGTATTTATGGCAACTTTAAACTGCTGAAAAGGCACCTAAACACACGTTATAATCCACTTAATGAACACGTATATGAGACGTAAATAGGCTTTAGATCAAATATACGTGAAGTTTAAACATGTCTAAAGGGCGTTTTAATAAGTATTTATGGCAACTTTAAACTGCTGAAAAGGCACCTAAACACACGTTATAATGCTCGTAATGTACACGTATATGAGACGTAAAGAGGCTTTAGATCAAATAAACGTGAAGTTTAAACATATCTTAAGGGCGTTTTAATAAGTATTTATGGCAACTTTAAACTGCTGAAAAGGCACCTAAACACACGTTATAATCCTCTTAATGTACACGTATATGAGACGTAAAGAGGCTTTAGATCAAATAAACGTGAACTTTAAACAAGTTTTAAGGGGGTTTTAAAAATCATTTACGACATCTTTAAGCTGCTGAAAGACAACGAGAAAACCGGAAAATAAGGACTAACACGGACCTACAGAAAGACCACTTAAAGGCAATATTTACGTACTCGTATAAGTGGTGTATAGATCCGTAAAGGAGGAAAATACGTCAACATTACGCATGGTTTCAGCATCCTTAAATACCGTTTTTCGTGCCGTGGACGGTTTTTGACTCTCTCTTTTTCGGTCGGAGTTTGCCCGAACTCTTCTGCCTCGCGCCAGACTCGTTCGGGCTTCCTGCAATAGCCGGACGATATTCCGTCCAACTTTTTATTTTAACAAGTTTGGCGTGCTTTGGGCGAGCGTTGTGCTGGTGTCGCTGGGAGCTCTGGAGGGCTCCGGCAGAATTTTAACTGTCACCTAATCAATTTGACACCTGTGTTGAACACGTGCCTTTGTTTTGGGCTTTCATCTTTAGTAAACAGTTTGTTCCAAAAAATAAGATACATAAAGACTACTGTATGAACTTAAGAAAGCTACGTACCTTTTATAATGTAAGGCAATTGGACACGAAGACAATACTTCCTATTTGTTTTTTGCTATAGGTTTGGATGTGTGAGTTCATATATTCTTCATGTCTGAAGGCTTCCAGTCTGTAACTCGGACGGCCTTTGCCGGCCTTCGCTCGAGGTTCGCCCAAGGTTCGCCCGAGGTTTGCCCGATTTCAGCTTTGTCTAAATTATTGTATTATGTTGAATAAGACTGGTCTGTTCACTTTGTGGCTCTTGTGGTAGTTTTCGGATTGGTGTATCACAACATTCCAGTTGATATTATTGTTTTCAGCGTGCTCGTCCACTCCACTCATGTCCTACATATATTCCGCAACTCAGAAATTACATTTGACACAAATATTGGCTTTTTACAAGGTTAGTCAGTTCTGACTTCGTCCACGTTCAAGACATAGTACAATCTCTTTAACACATTATAATCAGTTGTGTTGGACGAACGTCGGACGGGCTCCGTCCATTTGTAAAGGGGGCAGATTTTCAGCGAAAAATACTGCCGATACTCGGGCGATGTTGAAATTCGGCGAACTTTGACCGAGCTACAAATTCGGCCGGCGTCCGCATGAATTGTAAAGCCGGCTTTACGATAACGCTGCGATCTATATATCGATCTAAATCTATCTATCTGTCTATCTCATGATGTCTCTATCTATCTATCTATCTAGACAGAAGAATTGAAAGATTGGAGGAATATATGTATTGAAAGTAGGGACTGGCAGGTGGAAGTTACCCTGTTTTCTGGCGCCCTTGTTGAGTTTCATTATCTGAAAGGTAATTTCTCTTTCATTTGCCAATTCTACCCCCACCCCCTCCCTCTTCCCCCTCTCTCCCTACCCCAGGAGTTATACAATGTCCTTGTATTGGTCTTTTTTCTCTGTAAACACGATTAAATACTCCTGCTGAAATCACAAGTCCTTAAGTTCTGCCGCCTTAGATTGTCCCCCGCACACAACAAAGCTAAGAAAAGATTAGTCCTTGGCTGGCAAAACATTAAACCATTTGTCGCAATACGCCATAAGAAACACGTTTTCTCATGAAAGGACGAAAGAATCACGACTCCCTTATACTGCTTTTCATAATAAATAAATAATTAAATAAAATAAATAAATAAATACGTCACAAGAAACACGTAGTCCCATGAAAGGGCGAATGAGCCACGACTGCTGTAGACTAATCATAATTTTAACTCCCCAGCATATTAGTACGAGTTGCAGACTGCGTTTTGTACCAGTCGAGTACACATGTCCGACCGTGCCCAGTCCGTTCCGACCCCGCCCAGGGCCCGGCGGCGGCCAAACCAGCGGGCCGCCGCCCCAAACTCCTCCTGGCCATCGGCGTGGCACCAGCGGGTCGCCGCCCAAAACTCCACCGGGCCATCGGCGTGGGACCAGCGGGCCGCCGCCCCAAACTCCCCCGGGCCATCGGCGTGGGACCAGCGGGCCTCCGCCCAAAACTCCTCCGGGCCATCGGAGTGGGACCAGCGGGCGTGTTCGCGATGGCAACGGCGGTTCCAAAGCGCCGCAGGACGGGTACGAGGACGCCGAGCCGATAAAAGTGCAGCACCTCTCGCGCGGGAAGGAAGACGCCGAGGAAATCAGCCGTCACGTCAATCTGCAGTACGTAACCGACACGTCAACAGGTAAGTTATCATACACACGCACACACACCAGACACACACACACACAAACACACACACACACGCACATACACACGCACACACACAAAGCTCACACATACACATACACACACGCGCGCGCGCGCGCGCACACGCACACACACATAAACACACACACACATGAGCTTTGAGCCAGATATTATAGGTACAAAAGCACCGCTATTCCATACTTGTCCACACTCTGTTTTATAGTCAGTTTTAACACATTATTACTGAATGGTGGGCTTGGCATTGGCCTTGGTGTGTATCGATTATTGACAACTATGTCATGTTATATAACGTTATGTTAAGGTTGTTATTTTAAGACTTAAACTGACTTTAGAGCAATAGCAAGGTATAACAGGTCGCAATGTTGCTTTAGTATAGCTATGTTTATATGTACGATGTATGAATAAATCATTCTATTACGTACACAGGCCCGTTTGTTGGTTTGTGATAAAGTTGATTCATTACATGGATGATATTATCTGGGAAGCTCAAAAATTGTTGCGAGCATGCGAATTAAAAACGTTTCGTTTAGTCTCGTTGTAAAATCCAAGTAGTCGGTAGGGTTAAACAAATGACACAGTGTACGGTTTGCCGACTCAAAGATTCTTTATTTTTGTAATTTCCCCTATTTTACTTTCAATGTGGAATAGACTTTTGGTGCCATTGAAAAGTCTAAATTCCTCTTCAGGTTTTTAAAGACAAAAAGCTGATCAAGAAAAGTGAAAGAATACAGACGTTGTACAGTCATGCATGTTAATCTACCTTCTCCTTTACTTGCACGTTCTTTGATAAATCTACTAATACCAATAGTCAATACTTACATGTATTTCTTCTGCATTATATCTATTATTTAGTTTTTATTATCCTGTGTCGGTTGTTTTGTATTGAACCATATTTCTGGTCATTTTTGTCTGTTCATGTCATGTTCTTGGATGAACTTTCAAATAGCAGAGGGTCTTCAAACCTGTACCCGTTTTGCCGTCCTGAAAAAATCATTTCGTCCTGAAACATTCCTAAAAACAATGAATAGAAAACTTGTTGCTTGGTCCCACCCAACACGCTGCCAGCTACAGTGGAAACCAGCTATTTGCAATACGCTTTGGCGCAAAAACCGGCTAGTTGCAAAGAATTCTGAAATCCAAAACCATTTCCCATTTACGCCATTGTATACAGCACCCCATATTTGCGAAGCCCAAATCGGCTAATCGGGAAAAAAAGTTACAACGCATGTTAACCCCGAAATATGCTAAACAAATCACCAGAATCAGCAGGAATGAACCAGAATTTTCCTGTATAAAGACATCAGATCGCCAAAAGTATCGAAACTGTCTATTTGGAGTCGCAAAAGGGCGCGATTTCTATTGAAATTTTGAATTTTTTTGTGGATAGACTACGAGTACATCGAATCTAGATCCTTTGTTTCATGTTTATTAAACTACTCGTTAAATATTCTGCTGAGTCCGTACAAAGTGTTTATAACAATACAGAGTCATTTCTTGGAAAATGTTTTAATCATTTAATAATAGATCTATCGACTACTTAATACTTTAATCTACGTACGGGGTTTTGAGTTTTACTTTATAGAAATCATCAAAGTATCTTTGATACCGTAGAACACTTGTTTATTGCGACTGATTGTTTTTCTACAGTATTTTTCTTCTTTCTTTTGAATGTTGTAACCCTTTGATAGCTTCCAGTTTGCTGATCAGTTTGCTTGTAGTTTTGTTTGTATGGGTTCTTTGATAATCCGCTCCAAGGCTTCTCAACAATGTACAATCATAACTGCCATGGCAAGGTGGTATTGTGGCTATTCTAGAGCGAACCAGAACCCGCAAACATGCTTAAACGTTATTTTGGAAACAACATATAGTAGAACTAGAGTTCGGCAACTTCGTACCTCCGTGAAATATTTAGAGCTTTTGTAAATGAAAGCTGACATACACATTTACATGATTTATGCATGGTGGTGTTCATCATTGACTAGCTCACGCATGTAACAAGTGTAAAATCTCATCACTTATCATTAAGCGCGTTCTTGAGTTATCTTGTGGACAGGAACACACACAAACACATGCATAAAGACACACAAACGCTAGTGAAAATGTAACCTACATACATGGAGGTAAAAATCATGTTATAAGCTTTTAAGGTAAAAAAATTCCAACAATTAAAAAAAAAAGAGCCTTTTACAGGTAGAGAACAGTTAGTTTTAGTAAGGGACCTTCTGCGCCTGCGTATCATACTGACTTTTGCCCCCAGCAG
This sequence comes from Branchiostoma floridae x Branchiostoma belcheri, assembly GCA_019207045.1. Lineage (NCBI taxonomy): Eukaryota > Metazoa > Chordata > Leptocardii > Amphioxiformes > Branchiostomatidae > Branchiostoma > Branchiostoma floridae x Branchiostoma belcheri. Next base: position 1,622,454 of record CM033026.1, on the reverse strand, counting down.
ACACCGCGTACCAGGACGAAGCCACCAGCCGCGGCGCATTGTGGGACTTCCTGTTCACGCACCGCCGTTACGCGGCCGCCATCTTGGCCGTGACGGTAGTTGTGCTGCTGGTCTCTCTGGGAGCCGCCATGGTGGAGCTCAATGGGCAGGTCAACAAGAATCAGCGGGTAAATACTTAGTATTAGCAGCTTTAACTACCAGGTAGTTTGTTGTAAATGCTTAGCTACCTTGATGATGATGGTGGTGATGATGATGATGGTGGTGATGATGACGATGGTGGTGATGGTGATGATGAAAGTGGTGATGATGATGATGATAATGCTGATGACGGTGGTGATGGTGATGGAACCGGTGATGATGATGATGATAATGATGATGATGATGCAGATGATGATCATCATCATGATATCTCGATCATCATCATGATAATGGACCAGTACAAAATTTGGACGTAAGTTATCTTGGTTTTCCTTTATTGCTTAAAAATTGCTTTATGTTTTGTTTTTGCGTCTCCGTGACTGTATTCAGGAAACATCGCAGCTGTCCATTGCTGTGAACGCGCTGAAACTCAGCCTAAACAGCGACAGGAATCAGATCGCCGCGCTGGGGCATCAGCTTCAAGAAGTGAGCAAGATGCCAGGTTTGAGACCTCCACTTTCAACTTAACCAGTAACCAACAATGTTTAATGTCCTTGTTTGTTGCAGCTGGGCAATCTTTTTTTTGTGTATGTATAAGACAAGCATTATCATTCTTTACAAATGACAATACTTTCATTTTCTGACAAAATATATAACAATCAATTTTACGTTTTGGTCGGTATGTTAGCAGCCACACGTGGCTACTGCATAGAATGGTACCAGTAAGTATCATCTTGACGAAGATGATAGACGGTCACAGTGTAAAAGTGTTGCCAATTTTAAACATGGCAATTCTATGTTTGCAGGTCCTCCTGGCCAAGTAGGACCGATGGGCCCGTCTGGCCCCCCGGGGAAGCCTGGTCAGGCCGGGCCGATCGGGCCGGTGGGGCCACCAGGGAAGAGAGGGCCAGTCGGACCGGTCGGGCCAGCGGGCCCACCAGGGAAGAAAGGGCTAGTCGGACCGATCGGGCCAGCGGGGTGGCCAGGGAAGAGAGGACCAGCCGGCTCTCCTGGGAGAGTCGGACGGAAAGGTTATGCTGGGTCGCCTGGGCGGATCGGGCCAACGGGCTCTCCGGGAAGTGCTGGCCCACCTGGCTTACCTGGCCCACAAGGTCCACAAGGTCCGGCTGGTTTACCAGGTAAGGTGGGGCCGAAGGGTCCCGCTGGGCTCCCAGGAAAGGATGGACCTGTGGGTCCCCACGGCTCGCCTGGTTCTCCTGGGAAGGATGGCCCCGTTGGTCCACAGGGTTCTCCCGGCCAAATGGGAGCGAGAGGAGCGGATGGAGCACCAGGGAAGGTTGGCCAAGCTGGGCCTATCGGGCCTACAGGCCCTACTGGACCAGCTGGCCCTCCAGGTACAGCCGGAGCACAGGGGAAGCCTGGCGCAGTTGGCCCTCACGGACCGCCTGGTTCCCCTGGTAATACTGGAGCAGCTGGCCAACCAGGTCCACCCGGACTGCCAGGCCCGCAAGGTCCACAAGGTCAGGATGGCCTGCCTGGTCATGAGGGGCGAAAGGGGCCCGCTGGGCCTCCAGGGAGGGATGGCCCGCTTGGTCCACAGGGTCCACCCGGTCCGGCAGGACCACCAGGTCGGAACTGTTCGGAAGGTTTCCCTGGCCAGACAGGGCCCACTGGGCCAGCTGGGAAGGCCGGGCCAGTGGGTCCCCAAGGGCCGCCGGGCCCGCCTGGCCCGCCCGGAGAGCCTGCCGGGCCAGCTGGCCCACCTGGTCCACCCGGCCCGTTAGGTCCACAAGGTCCGGACGGTTTAACTGGTCCGGTGGGGCCGAAGGGGCCATCTGGGCCCCCAGGTGAGAATGGGACCGACGGGACGCCTGGTCATCCAGGAAAGGATGGCCAGGTTGGCCAACACGGTCCACCCGGCCCGGAAGGACCGAGAGGGCCGGTTGGAACACCGGGGAAGGCTGGCCCAGCTGGGCCCATCGGACCGGCAGGCTCTCCGGGGAAGGTTGGACTACCTGGCCCGTCTGGTCAGGATGGACATCCCAGTCAGGATGGGCCGAAGGGGCCAGTTGGATCCGCAGGGAAGACTGGACCAGTTGGCCTGCCAGGAAAGCAGGGTCCAGTTGGCCCACCTGGTCCGAGTGGTTTACCTGGTGAGGCTGGGCCAACCGGGCCACCTGGCTCTCCGGGAAGAGATGGATCACCTTGCCCACCACCTGGCCCATCCGGCCGATCTGGTCAAGTCAACCCAAACGAAACGACAGGATGTCCAGGAAATGCTTCTCTGACCGGGCCGATCGGACCGCCTGGACCACCCGGAGTACCTGGCTCACCTGGACTACCTGCTTCACCTGGACCAAACGGACTACCTGGCGCTCCTGGACTACCTGGTCCAGCTGGACTGTCCGGCAAACCTGGCCCACCTGGACTACCTGGCTCATCTGGACTACCTGGCAAATCTGGCCCTCCTGGACTATCTGGCCCTCCTGGACTACCTGGTCCAGCTGGACTGTCCGGCAAACCTGGCCCACCTGGACTACCTGGCTCATCTGGACTACCTGGCAAATCTGGCCCATCCGGACTACCTGGCCCTCTTGGACTACCTGGTCCAGCTGGACCGTCCGGCAAATCTGGCCCACCTGGACTACCTGGCTCATCTGGCCCACCTGGCCCATCGGGCTTACCGGGGCTACCTGGACCGTCTAGCCCAGCTGGACTGCCTGGCAAATCTGGCCCACACGGACTACCTGGCCCTCCTGGACCACATGGCCCACCTGGTCCATCCGGACGACCTGGCCCACCCGGTCCAACTGGCCCAGCTGGCACAACTCCGACCTGTCCACTGAAGAAACAACCGTCAAGATCTCTAACTCATCACAAAGGTAAATACATAAATAAGCTGTTACCAAAATGTTATGCTTTTTGAATATTTTGACGTTTTGAATCAAACCCACAAAAACTACACTGCTTCTTGTGCATGTTCCATGTGCTATATGGGACTAAAGATTCCTGTGGTACTGGACATTTCATTTGCACTATTAGCTTACATAGCTTACAAGTGTTCATGAAGTTTCGCCAGTAACAATCCGGGCAGGTCACCTGGCCCTGGTTGATTTTCAAGATGGGACGGAAGCGTTACAATACAAATTTCCATACAACCTCATTCTAATTCTTGGTGGACACGAATCCCGGTCTACTGCCCTTGCCCTAATAGTTCATAAAACAGGGTTGTTAATGTAAAGGGCCCAATATTCACCAATTTCAATTCTATGTCTCCTATCATAAAAGGATCAAGAAGTAATTTTTTTCCTAATTTCGACAGGTTCCAGATTCCAAACCGCCAAATTCACCACCCTCGGCGCCACCGGCCGTGCAGGCCCGACCAGCCTGGGTGACCACTACCGCGGACAGGACCACGAGAAGCTGGTGACCTTACAGAACGGGATCCAGCTCTTCACCGTGCCGGAGACTGGGAGATATCAGATAGGAGCTGCTGGTGTGTTCCGACCTTCATATGATGTTAACACTAGATGCTTGACGCTTACCTGTATTGGCCTCTTGTTCGTTCAGTTTTTTTATTGTTGTTGCTACGTTTGTATAATTGACAATTGATAGATTATAATGGCAATGACAATTATCTTTATTTGCACGTTCTTGCACGTATAAGTTAAATGCAGTACTTACATGAAAAGTTTCTGTAAACAGTGTCAGTGGGAGAGACAAACAACCAGGGCTAAGCTACTAGTACACTACACGAAACGACCCTCGTTTACAAAATAGTCAAATATATAAAGTTATGCTATTATTACATCTATCATTTACATGTCTCTTACAATTAGCTTGACAAGTGATTGTCCGTCACATCAAATGTTGTTTTACCTGTTGGTCCTGTCAATATTACTTACTATGAATAATTATACTATAACCGTTAAACGTACTATAATTCTATGTTTGTACCTGAAGGAGCTGCATCAGGCTGGGGGAGAAGTACCGACAAGTCGGACAGGGGCAGAGGTGCTGTGATCGTGGGGACGTTCGAGCTGCAGGAAGGTAGGGCTGTTTGTACCTTTGTCTAATACACAGAATTCAAAGTTAAAGATAATATAATATTACTGCCCTTCGGCATAACACATGTACACTAGCTTTGCAGGTAAGTGGCGCGGCAGCATCTGTTTACATCAAACTGAACATCCCTTGAGCATCTATCTAACTGTAGCTACTATTTATGGCTACCTAGTGAGAATATCTTAGCGCTCTTACAGTACGTATGGCAATGGGTTCCACTCTATGATATTTCTTAAGGAAAACGAACTTTTGCACACTTCAATTCGTGAATAATTTCATCTGTTTAGGTTGGTAAATCATGACTCCATATAGTAACTAAGGTTCTTGAAACACAACCAATCTTTTAGCAATCCAAAGCAATCTTTTATGTAAATTTTATCTTAGTATTGTGAGGGCTGTCGGATCTAAATATATAGTCATATCTACTTCAGGTATCGAGTATGTTGAAATCCGTGAATGATTTCATCTGTTTGTTCAGGTTGGTAAATTATGACTCAATATAGTAACTGAGGTTATTGAAACACAACCTGGGTAGTATTCACTTCCAATAATAATAAATAAAAAAAGCAAACTTTAACGTTTCGGTGTCTGTCAGACACCATCATCAGGTGGGTTAGAATGGTGACAAACCATTCAAAACCTGAAGTGGTGTCTGATAGACACCGAAACGTTGGAAGTGAGTACTGCTTGACTTGTGTTTTAGAAACCTTCACTATACTGTACACTTCAATATTGGGTTGATAGCTCCGACAGGTACTTGATATTGTCTTTATTGAAGGCATGACTACACCTAATGTTCGTCACAGTTGTAAGAGTTGTAAACCAAACGATTGTCTTTTTTTTTCAGGAGAGGTTCTGAAGATCCTGGTGGGTCAGGAGGGAGGGGAGAGGCGGGACCACGTGTCTGCCGGAGGGGGAGGTGGCACGTTCGTCACCAGGGCTGACGAGTCACCGCTGATCGTCGCCGGCGGTGGGGGAGGGGGGTACGAGTTGAGCTCACGCCGTAAAAAGTGTGATGGTACTACTGGTGAATCTGGTCAGGCAGGCTATCCTGATGATGACTATGATTCTGTCCCATTTGGCAAGAATGGGCGCGGGGCAACAGGGGACAAAGATTGCGGGGTTAAAAGTGGTGGTGGTGGGGGAGGAGGGCTCCATACAGATGGTGGCACCATGGCATACTGTCGTGGACGGGGTAAAAAGCAACGCCGTACCTGGTTTGAAAGGACTCGGGCAGATACATTTAAGTGGCCCTGGGATGGAAACGATAGGGGCGGACACGCCTTTGTCAATGGCGGCCTGGGTGGGACAGTCGCTGGGAAATCGAACCCTTGGAAGTCTAGCTGGTCATTTGGCAGGGGAGGGGCGGACCATTCTGCAGGGGGTGGAGATGGTGGGTTCGGAGGGGGAGGGGCGGGCCATTATGGAGGGGGTGGAGGAGGCGGGTACTCCGGAGGGGCCATGGGGATATGTAAAATCAAAGCTTGTGGGGGAGGGGGAGGCTCCTTTAACTCCGGCCGCGATAACGACGGCCAGGACGGGGCAAACAACGGGCCCGGGTATGTGAGGATCACAAAAATGTGAGTGATGCTGATGTTCTTCTTAAGGCAATATTTCTTTTACTTTCCGATAGCTTTTGTTCTTCCTTCCTACTTTTTGTTGAGTTGGTTTGGCTGGTCGCCGTCGCATAGGAAGCTCTCCGGTATCTCCGCGGTGCCGGGAGCGTTGTCAGCCCGCTGGCGCTATTTAAGCGCACGCCGCTAAATTCTGACGGTTTTGGGTTACACACACTTCATTCCCGAAGAGACGGCAGTAATTAGGCTGCAGTAATTGAAAAGATAATCAGCCGTACGGAAGAAGACCAATGCTTAGTATTAAAACTAGGGCGGGAGCAGGTAAAACACCCAATGCCGGTCACCAGACTGAGATGTCGACCAATTAACAGTCATACTAGTATTCTTTTCTAATTATCTAATTACCCATTCATCCCAGGAATGGTATCTCTAATTGCAATTATGAATCCATAATGAAATTATGGAAAAGATTTATACAAGCACGCCGATGTGCCAGCGTCGTTGTTATAGCTCGACGAATGAAAATGCTGTTCTGGTAATGTTAGAGGTAGATTCTAGTCAAGTGCAGCTTGTTTGATGTCGTCTGTGATGATGTGTGATTGGGTCACGGGTATATACTTAGTCAGGCCCACAAATGACCTACATAGACCTAGGGATGCAGAGAGAGGAGTCACTCAGGAATAGCCAGGGACAGAGAGAGGTCCAGCCCTGTGTCAGATGTAGCAGTTTCATGGATTAAAAAAAGAGTTAAAAACCCACATTAGTCTCGCGCCTCCTGACACGTGGTGTGTACAGAAGTGGGATAATTCACCGAAGGACCCCCGGTAGGTGAGGACCCAAGCAAGAAAGGAATTGGTGGCCTCCTGACAGCCTCACTCTATTGAGCTTATTAGGTCCGAAGTGAAAAAAGCCAGATGCCAAGAGTATTTTATTTGTTTTATGATAGCTGATGAATTGAAAGTTATCAGTTCGCATACCTTACCTACTTGTAGCTGTGTCAATCACCCTTTACTAGAATGTTATATTGAATACAATCGCGAGACCATTGTACACTTATGACATAACTAATGATTCAACATGTACAGTGCCACTGTTACTTTGAAACATTAGATTTAATGTTCTGATAATGTCAGAGAGAATAGGGCCGATTCTGGTCAACTGTAGCTTCATGATCAGTGTGATGAGAGCATGCCCGGGTAGAAAAGCCGGGGACTAGATCGGAGTATTGGTTTAATATATCATAGTTCATTTGATCTTTTTTTTATAATCCATTAATGATTAAACAGGAAACTGTTCGTTCTTAAACCTCTTATACGTATACTTAGATTCTCCAGTGCCTAGTGGCACAGTGGCCGGCAAGTTTTCTCCAATCAGGGAGATTCTGGGCCAGGATTTCTTATCTACAAGCAGATCTTGTGTTGGTTTAAGACAGTAACATAAGCTGGGGAAGGAGTTTAGCCGGCAGAGGAGTTTTATTCCGATTCACCGCGAAGGAATAAAACTCCTCTGCCGGCTAAACTCCTTCCCCAGCTTATGCTACTGTCTTAAACCAACGCAAGATCTGCTTGGAGAGTACAGGGTTCCCGCTTTCTTCGGGTGACCTCATGATGTACTCTCCAAGCAGAGGTTGAGTCGCGTAGATATAGTAGTAGTCGGAATAATTACACCGGCGCTCCTCTTAGAGGTGTAATTTTTCCGACTACTACTATATCTACGCGACTCAACCTCTGCTTGGAGAGTAGCCCGAGTGGCATGTTACGCTAGTTCGCTTTTATGCGCGGGGTAACCTATACAATAAATATCTTATATCGTCTTCAGAAACAGTGTATTTATGGATAAAAAGCGGTTTGAAATTGAAGCATTTTCAAAATATTGCAGTTTGGCTGCGAAAGAGGCGTATAGGTAACCATGGAAACTCGGGGATACAAAGAACAATACTATGGTTGTGGTGATGAGGATCTATTATTATTACCATACTGTACTGGACTACAGAACGTATGAGAAGTACCCTATCCTAATCAAGTATCCCTCCGCTTCAGTGTAGAAGACATCTCACATGTTAGGTATGGGGATTGATATCGGGTGTTAGTGGGACGTCCTCCACTGACGGAGCAAAACTTCTCAGCAACGAGAAATACTAAATGGTGGGCGGGTGTTTTTTTTTTAATTTCCCCCATCTCCTTCCCTTCGCCAACCCATTTATTAACCCCGCTCACGTAACTCTTACTCTTCATGTCCTTGCTTCCATCTCGCTTTCCTGCGATAGACATTCACTTGGACTGTCTGCCTGGATTTCCTTTGTTCTGTGCATATCATACCCTGTATACACGTGGCGGGCCTCACCTGTTTCCCCTAATCTTTCTCACCTGTTCTTGATTTGATTTGTTAACTTTCTACACCTGCGCTTGGGATTACTTGATTAGAATACTGTACGCCAGTGTAGCAAGTCCGTGCTGCACTGCCACTGATGACAAGGTACTAGCCGGCAGTATTGTCTAAAGTTTGATCTGAACAAAGCGGAATTTTCTTTATTTATTTCATTACCTTATCATTTTATTGCTGTGTTGAGTTGTTGCTCGCTAGCTTGGTGTACAAGAATTCACATTCATAAATGGCTTCTTGTTTTTGCTGAAATAAATGTGACTGTACATGTGATACCATAACTATGTACGTATTACTCGTATTACTTTACAATGAACAAGAAACTTGTCTCACAACAGCCCTCGAAACAGGTAAGGTTGCCAGGAATGTATTTGGGTGCATTTGATACCAAATTATAATCTTAATTATACTTTACAGCAGTTGAATTAACAGTGCTGGTAAAACTGGCTTCAATTTAAAACCCAAAATCCAAATGTAAAATATATTACACAGATTACATACAAAAATAGACACACAATTTTTATACATAACCTTTTCAAACAATATGAACAATTATATTCAAGAATAATCATCATCTTACAACCTGAGACCACCAGGAGTATATACAAAGTATACACATACATTTTGTATTTTACATAGTTTCTATGTATACATGTCGTTCAATTGTCAAAATCTAATCTCATGTGGACAGTAATAATTAATGGGATCTGAAGCGACCAATATCTCTGTGGGTAGGTGCCACCAGCTCCAGCTGACCCATGGAGTGTACTGTCACAGTTTCGGCACATACAAAAATACACCGGGTCCTATTCTTCACCATCTGTACAAAATTATCACATTTCACATAGCAAGAAAAGTTCAAGATACAACATATTGTTACTCTCTGGACATCATATTTTTAAGGTTTAATGTTCCTGTAGTCACAGGTTTGAATCACCGAGCCCTTGAAACTGAGTTAAAGTTAAAGTTGCCCGTACATCTGCGCAGATGCGTAGGGGTGGCGCCCATCTCCATTTCTGTAGCCCTTGGGCCACACATTTGTGTAAGTAACTACAGCAGGGGGCTGGTCCACTGAAAGGATAACTTTCAGGTGAATTCCACCAGCAATTTTGCTCCTTGTGAAAACTGAATGTTCATTAAAATGTACTTCTGGCTGAGACAACTTTAATTCACATCTAGAGCAATGTTGACAAGTGCGCTAATCTCCTTGGTTAATGTTAGATCTAACTTAAAAACAGATTTTAAAAGACAGAGCTGCCTCTAAAATGTACCTATTTATTTATTGTTTTTATGATTTTGAGTGGTTAATATTGTATGTATTCATGTGTGGGCCACGACACCAGCATACCGCTGCCTGTGACCCACTTGTAATTTTTTGTATTGTACAGTTTGCAATTTCAATAAATCAAATCAAACTTCTATAACTATAAGTAACTCATTGCATCTTTTTCAGCAAAGTAAACAGAGTTGAGGTCCGACGAAAGACTTGTGACCCGTAAGAAAAGGGACGTCGATGCTTTTAAAATAAAATAATACGTTATGGATTGCTGAACAGGTGGGGAGGGGGGCGGATATAAACAAGGAATGATATTTTTTCTTCTTCCGTTTTTGAGGCTACCAACTTCAATTTGCTGAAGACTTTTGTAGCCTATATAGGAAAGTTGTGTTAAGTGTCTTTCCCAAGGGCACAAGACCGGTGACCCGTCGGGGTTTGAACTCAGGACCTTCTGGACTAGCCGGGGCGACTAGAAACGAAAAACTTATTTACTTATTTACCGGCTACTTCTGGACCTGAGTCAAACGTGTTGACGATTGCGCCACGCGGCCCCACATATAACGTTACTGCGGGCATGACCAGCACAGCACACGGCCTTGTTCGGTTAGAATATATGATCTAGCTTTGAACTTCACTTGATCCTGATTTGCAACTTTTGTAAACGGCGCGTCTCGTAACCAAGGAAACCATGCACAGAAAATTAGGGGGAGGGCGGTCACAAAAACAACAATCAGTAAACCCTTGAGATAGACTCATTCATAGTCAAATTAGGCTCCAAACAACGCATCGTACGAAAGTGCAGCTAAAATGACAAACGCAAACCGATCTGACCATGTAAATTCACGTCTGTACGCTAAGAAACCCACCGTTCCTTTAGCTTCGTCCATTCGCCATTTCGCGCAATGGAATGGGGCAAGTTCATTGACCCGGAAGTTGTGCCGGCTATCTCATTTCACAAAGAGGGTTCAATTCAGTTTAGTTCTACAAAAAAACTATTTTCTTGAATTCAAAAGAGCACGAGATGAACAAATAAGTCATTATAAATAAAACCAGGATATTGGACGCCATTCCACAAATATCTACAAGAAATATTTATTATAATCTGGTAGATTTGTACAATCCCCTCTAAGGGAAAACTGTCCGCGCTTCTGTACCAACTTCCGGATGATGCAACGCTAAAGGCTGTGCATGTAGGATTATAGTGTAGTGCTGTGTCTTTTTTTATGGAAAGTGTCTCATGTTTACGTAGTTTTCTCACTATAAGATGATGAATAAAACTTAATCTTAGAACAGAAAGGTTATAAGCATCATTTGTGTTGGTGACTGTGCAACTTTTTGGTCCTTCACTCGAAGAATACGGTAAAACGTTTTCCCCCTCAAAGTCCCCAATAAACCATAAATCACAACAACGAATTCCATTTTTCCCTCCCGCCATTTTGGTTACCCGGACCAGTCACTGCTCCGAATTCCGCCTCTTTCCGAGCCGAAATTCCCGCGTCTTGAGCCCGAATCCCGACGAGAAAACCCGCCAGAAGATGTCTTTCACCGTTCTGCCCAGTCTGGAGGACATGTTGGAGCTGTACGGCGCGCCGGTTCCCATGGAAACGGAATCAGACGATCCTATGATACCGTGTCCGCCGCCTCCCAGTGAAGGGTGCGTCAAAATATATATATACAGTATAATTTTACACACTCACAGTCTGGACGTCATGTCAGTGCCGCATGTTTTGGAAAACATAGTCTCTAATTACGAAGAGTTGTTTTGATAGACATTTGGGATGGATTTTCCATCATAGTAATAGCAATTTAATATTTGCTTCACTCATTCATAATTTCCTTCAAATATGTGTACCCTGGGAGCCAGACAGGACCGGGTAGCTAGCGAGTTTTCTTCGGGGACCCAAGGCAGTCAGCCCGCAGATCTCACATTAGTGCTCCAGGGGAGTTTAAGCCTGAAGGAGTTATGGTGTTACCAACTTTATATGGACTATATGTTTTTATCTTTCAAATAGTTTGCAACTCTCTTATTCCATTACTTTTTAATTCTATTGATGTTAAGATGAAAAGCCAGACCATAAACTTATTTTCCTCTTCTGTCAATACAGTCGCATAAGCCATTTAATACTTTCATATGAATGTGTGATGTGGTGGCCTTGAAAAGGTAGCCTGGATGCCAGACTGTTCCCAGGTCCCACACAGGCCTACTGAGTTTGCTAAGAGCACGGTAGATGTTAAGATCCGGCTGGGGGTCTGGCATTCAGGCTATTGAAAAGGTACTAGCTACCTTGACGAGGAACACTTGTTTCACCATCAGGGCTCGAAATTCATTTTTGGGATTAGGTGCACTGGTGCACCCAGGTAAAAAAATTGGGTGCACCAGAAAGATTTTGGGTGCACCACTTAAATTTATGCAATAACCTAATAATAAAACTTAGTTACAAGCTATCAAATTCTTAAACAAGTATCATGACAGACATTTTTAATATCTTTCTAACTTAGATGTCAAGAATATGATGTATACTAGTGTACTTGGATATCTTTTCTTTACATACATAAACCTAAGAAAATATTTAGGTGCACCCTGTGCACCCACAGAAAATAATTGGGTGCACAGCTCCAATTTTGGGTGCACCTGGGTGCACATGCACCCAGTATTTCGAGCCCTGATCATGCTGCTTTTGGATGCTTTATTAGTCCATTAGCTGACAAAAAACAAACAAAAAAAACTTCCTCAGCAAATCTTCCTGGACACATGACCGTCCGCTGTTGTTGAATAGCAAATGGCATGATAAATAAATGTCTTAATCTCTTATCAGTGTCACTGACGAAAGACGCTGAATGGCTGTCTGAAACGTCTGACAGTTTCCAAAATCATATAATCCAGTTGCTTGAGTAACTGTTTTTGGCATATCTTATTACCTGGCAGGGTTCTTGCTAGTGCGTTTTAGCACAGTGGGCCACTATACTATAATGTGTGACTACTACGCTAAAATAAGGGCCACTATATGCTAAAATAAGGGCCACTATATGCTAAAATAAGGGCCACTACGCTAATTTTTAACTTTGCTATCATTTGCTTGTTCAAGAATGTCTTATCAATGTCTGAACAATGAAAAATGACGATTGCCACTCAAAACATTTCAAATTACTTGTGATGTTAACAGTGCCAACTTTTAACATTTTCAATATCTCACCGTGGAAGGCCCAAGACCCCCCTTCCACACCAATCTCCTGATTGGTCACTTCGCTACCATGCCATTCCATTATGCTAAAATGAAATCCTGGCTAGAACCCTGCCTGGATGTCTAGATCTGACCTTCATTGAAACGTAAATGTCTTATTTTCCTCTAAAGGTGGGAGGCGGCGGAGTCTTGCTCCTTCTTGAAGTCGGGCCTCAAGCAGCGGGTTAAGCGTGAGCAGCGGGTTCGCAAGTTCTCTAAGAAGCACTGAGTCCGGTAAGGAACTGAGACTATACTTGTTCATTCCCTTGTTTTTGTTTGTTTGTTTGTTTGACCTTAAGGTTAAGATGCGATCGATGCTAACTTGTTCCTGATCTTCAAAAAAAAAAGGCAGATTATCAAACTGCAAAGACAAAAGTTCACATTTTCAGCTAGGGATCAAAATGCCAATTTGCAGACAAAATGATAAATGAGTAGAATTCAAATGGCTTGTAGAGTTGCCATGAACTTGCCTTGTTGCAAGTGAATGCACATGGCTTCGATATGATAACGAAGTGCAAAATTCTGGCTTTTATTGGTGCAAGCAAATGGCAAGCGAACCTTACCATCAGTATTGGTAAGAAATATGCATGTACATCTACATTGTACCTGTGTACTACTTGTGTACTAACTGCTAGTTCCACTGTTATGTTTCAGAGGCGCCAGGCCTCGCTGTCTGCACTGCCCCAACCTGCTCCCCCCCGGAGCTGAATGGGCCAGCCCTCCACACCTATGCAGTGCAGACAGAGGAGCGCCCCCATGCGGGGCGGACAGGAAGCGCAGGCTGTTGCCAGAGACCCCCCTCCCCCCTGGCCGACCTTGACAGCCTCCCTTCCCTCCACCAACTAGCAGTGCTGGCCCCCGACGATGTGTATAGAGAAATACAAGCAGCTTTGTATGAGGTACGGACACTAACTTACAAATTTACATCGCTTGGTGGCAAATATGCACATATTGCCACATGGGTTCACCAATTCATGTGTATTTTTTGGTCTCATGATTTTGGGGGGTCGTTCTGTTGCGTACATGTAGAGTCATAGTCTGCATAAACTGACTTGATATCAGGACATGGCGTGAATCAAACCCAGAACCAATATGTTTTGGTTTTGAGCCCAGTGCTTGTATCGTTAAGCCGCACAGACGCCCAATAGACTGCACTTCATAGAAAATAAATCATGATTTAGTATCAGAGTTTTGGTGCAAAGTTGTCATTCAACAAAATTGGTCAACTTAGATTTATCTATCATTGTGCAAAAAAGCAAAGAATACAAAACATATACATTACATTTATTTGTATATTTCTTCTTTATGGAAGCCTGAGTACAGTCCTCCATTTTAACCACCAGCTTGATATTTTTGCTTCTTTCCTCATTAGCAAGCAAAAAATATGAGTCAGTGGTTTAAAATAGGAGATTATCCAGGTTATCACTATGGATGCTAAAACTTGTTACTGTTTAGCAATTTTGACAATTCTGTGTGAATGCCTATTTTTCAATTTTTGAATGCATATTTTTCAATTTTTGAATGCATATTTTTCAATTTTTGTTTCAGAATCCAATCCCACCGAGTGCAGATGTCCAATCAACGCCCTTCACCACAGTCACGTATTCGGATGAATCAACTGACCTCTCACCCTTGTCCCCTGACCTTGATGACCTCCCAATGGATGCCCAGGACCTGTTCGGATGCGAGAGTTCAGCGCTGTTCGGAGCAGATTTCTCTCCATTTGACAAGTTTGAAGACATCCCCACAGAAATCAACACCAGCGCGAGCTTTGACGACTTCAGTGAAGTCCAAGATGACATCTTTGACCTTAACCTTGACTCTGGTACGGAGGAGAATGTTTGGATGTTTAGTCAGCGTCTCCTATCACCGCTGTCCTCCCCCTCTCAAAATTCTCCCAAACACCCCTCCTCTCCAATGGTCTCTTCCACTGAACCATCACCTTGTTGTAGCGTTTTTTCACCTTTCCAAGCAGACAGAGCTCCGATCAGAACAGACGTTTCTTCACGAAGTTGCGACGGACTTACCCTTCGCCAGTTGGTTTCAGCTCCACCAAGCAAACCCCTTTCCCCGCCTGTTGTCGACCTTACTTCAGACTCCGGAGGCAACCCAGCCTCTCGGCCCATCCAAGGGTCTCAGAGCCCCCTCTACCCGACCCCACCTAGCTCTGCACAAGCCTCCCCAAGGAAAAGCCCATTCCACTTCCCAAGTAACCCCAGCACCCCTGTGGAAGCCCTCTCTCAAATCAGCTCTACTCCACCCTCCCCGTGTAACACCCAGTCACTTTCAGCTGAGAGCTTGTCTTCCTTGAAGTCTCAGTGTCAGTCCCCTGCGTCGGTCAGCGTTCTGTCTCCCCCAGAGTCGGTACTGTCATCCCCGCCGGGCTCTCACACCTCCAGCCTACCCCCCTCCCCCTCCCCATCTGTCTGCAGCCTAAGCTCCACAGAGGGGCTGATCCAGAAGGCAGAAAGCACCCTCACCAGCACGGAGATCAAGGCCAGAGACAAGGTCAAGCAGGCAGAAGTCCAGGCCAAGACGTCGCGAAACTACCGGCGGTCGCTGGCCCGCTCCCACGACCTGGACAAACTGGCGAGCAATCTGGAACAGGAGAACGGAGAACTGAGAGAGAAGATAGAGAACCTGACGAGTGAGATAGCTCTCGTTAGGAAGAACATAGTTCTGGTTATGGCTGGCAAGATGCCTGTTTCGTGAACTGTTTTGCAATGGTTGAATCTGGGTAGTTAAAAGAGAGATTGTCCAGGAAGGTGTGGGGGGTAGGGCTTGGGTGTTATAGCCAGTACAGTAGTTTTAGAAACCTTGATGTTCATGTATGTCTGTAGCTTTGAAAAGTATTGCTTTAATTTGACTTGTGTATTGAATGAGTGTGCATGAAGTGAACAAGGTGATTGACAATACTGTCACAGTTGTAACAAGACATCAGTAACAAGCATATATGAAACAATGGGCTAGTTGTAACAGGAAGTTAACATGTATTTCAACACATACATGTAGTTGATTGAGATAGACTTGGATTCTGGATGGACAAAAAATAGTACTCTGTTAGTCTGTAGAAGAGATTCTTACTAATGCTTGTCTCTTTGGTGACGTCTAGGGTGTGATGTTGGTGTTGATGTATCAAATGCGAAGTAATAAATCTGAAAGCTGCGATGGTCTCTGTGTTTTTTTCGACATGTATTTTGTGCAAGCACCTGTACATGTAACAGCTAAGACCTATATGTAGTACTGTAAATGCAGAAATGTTCGCGGTGGATTACTGCTCGCGGTTTTCGCGCAGTTGGCAGTGACTACTTCACCGCAAACTTAAAACCACTGAGAACATTTTTCTAGTATGGTATTAGACTGCAGTCTATGGTGTTACCGCAAAATTAAAACCACCGCAAACTTAAATGCATTTACAGTATCTAACTGTCCAAGTAATGAAGCACATCTCAATTAAAAGCAGTAATGCATTTTATTACATCAGCAAATTTCTGTAGGCCTAGCTTCTATAGCACCTAGCTAGTTGAAGTAGAAACTTAATGCTCTACAAGTTGAGAAAATTGACACTCAGGCGTACATTTTGTACTTGGAGCTACTCGGCCTCCCATCCTTTTCTAGTGGTTTAAGATAGCTATTCAGGGCTCGAAATCCTTTTTTCTGCATACCTGCACTGGTGCAGGTAACATTGAAAATTATCTGCACCAGACAAATTTAACCTGCACCACTCTAAAAAAATTTATGAAGTATGGATCATACTAAAATTGTTCAGGAACCATTGCTATTTTTTCTTCTATACTTTATAGGTGGTAACAGTCAATGCAGCTAATAACAATCCACTAACACCTACATCATATGACATTTATGTATAAAACCCAGTACATGGAAATACCTGCACAGCTCCAATTTTACCTGCACTAACCTGCATATGCAGGTGGTATTTCGAGCCCTGCTATTTGTCAAGAGAGGTCTCTAAACTATGAAATAAAGGCCTCTTGTACATAAAAAAAATCCACGAAGGCCACATTCACACGCATTCCTACTGCCATATAGCGAAGCATGTATTTCAATTCTGAACAGGACTTCACAAAACACTGAACTTTGCATAGACAAAGACCATACAGTTCACGTTTCGAGCACATTTGCATAGCACCACACTAATATACTGGCCTTGTACATTGTAGCTTTGCTGGTCATCGATTTTACATAAACAAAATAGATATAATCTGTAAATACAGAAAGTGGACATGTGATTGCTAAAGAATTGAGCATTCTCACTTTCAAATGAATCAACTTTCCACTGCATAACTTGGTGTCTCATTTCAATGATTAGTAGCTCAAGTGAACAGAATTCTTCCGTTTTGTTGGCAAAATTTCCACCTATTCGTCTGATATTCTCCTTTTTGAATTGTAGACATTCAATAGCGATTATTTGAGAGGGTCAGGAGACAATACAACGCTAGAGCTACAAATGTATTATTGGCTAAATGCAAATAGGGGCACCAATATCATCACTAAAGATTTACAGGAGAGCTCTGACATTTAAGGGACTGATTGGAAAGCTGGATCTTTCCATTTTATACATAAAACTACATAATTTAATATTATATGGGGGCCAAACACAACTTACAAATAAAGCGGAAGATGCAGTGAGCATTTACCTCAAAGTCCGTGTACAAAATGGCCTTAAACTATACAACAAACACTAGTCCATAACTACGTGCCTCTAGTTTGCCATAACTCTATTTTTACTTAAATCGTCTCTTGTACAAGAAAATAGCATATCAAATATATTAAGCTCCAATCTTGCATGTCTAAAATTGACTGAAAAAGCTTGCAGAATTATTTCACACAAAATACTCTCTATTCTGTTTAGTGACGATAAATATAACCTTACCATAGTTTTGCTCTGACTATTGCCACATTAAATTACACCCTTTATTCGTATCATCATTGAACAACATCATCATAAATACTTTAAATTAGACTTTTAATTTAGATGTTTAATTTAGAATTAAATTGTTGGCTCTCGAATTATCTTGAAAAGTCTCACAACACATTATTTAGTGTAATACCCTTATTTGCAAACAGATGAGGTAAGGTAACATACAGTAAAGCTAGCCCCATACCTTTTTGAGACAATAGGGGCAGTGGTGTGTTATTCACAGTGTAGCCCATACCTCTCCTCCCACTGCCTTTTACAGGGTTTAACAAGTTTTCTAATATTCACTTGTCCTTTCGGGCAAGCACATAAAAAATTTAATTGCCCAAACCAACTTTTCAATTGCACGAAATTTGAATAACATTTTTTAAATGTGTTTTCACTTCGAGCAATGGAATTCCATCATTATTGGCTCTATTTTTCTGTGTTGACCAATGCTTCATGCCATGACTGTGAAAAGTAGCATTTGCATTAACCAAATGGAAAAGTCGTACTTGCCTGATCGGACAAGTAGGGTAGGACATGCACTTGCCTAATCAGCACTTTCACTTGTCCGGGACAATCGGGCTAGTGGACTTGTTCAACCCTGCTTTTACCTAACTGATTAAAGTCAAGTAGCCATTTTTTTTTTACTTGACCTGTCTTGAGGTGTTGTGAGGAAAGTCTAAGGACTGAGCTAAGTGCCTTTCCCAAGGGCACGACATCAGTGGCATGTCTGGGAAACTGAACCCTGTACCTTGGGGTTCTGGGCCAAATGCACTAACCACTAGGCCAATACGACGCCATAGCAACACTAACAGCGACAGTTAACAGTTTGTGCGTGCCATCAGTATTTACATGTACATTCCTCTGTCATACTGAAACAGTCACATCAAGAAAGCAAACTGGAAGATACAAATAATAACTGCTAGTAAGGCCACACCAATTTAATTTCTTGGTTCACGGATTCGCTCGCTCCTATTTTTTGGAAAAAAAAAAAAAATTACCACTCAGCAAATGTTCACCATTAATGAAACCATTCACCAACTTTCTGGTGTAGCAAATTGGCCTTTATATTATAAGCTCCTTAAAGTGTGGGTAGAGGTGCTGTTACTGTACAATAATAGTGTTTTTCAGTACTTTTTTCAAGCTGAAAACTTTTTTTCTTTATGTTTTGGATAAGCCGTTACCTTTACCCCAACCAGTTTACAATTTTTATTTTTATTTCGCCCTCTCGCTCCATATTTTTTATGAAAAAAATCTGTGAACCAAGAAATTAAATTGGTGTGGCCTAATGTAAAGGACAACAGTTTGAAACACGGAAATCTTGTGTAAAATTTAGCTACACATTTCACACTGTGCGTAGCATTATGATATATTATATCACGAGTCAATCTTAATCATTCAATTCCATAGAAATTCAACTTAAGCTGCTTTACATGAAATGACAGTCATTCTTAAATCTAATACATTGGTTGTGCTTAAATAATACATACTGTTAATTTATCCTAAAATATGACACAATACACTATGTACATGTACATGCCATCCAAACAATGTCTACAAGTACTTCTTAAACATACTTAGACTTCTTTCCAAATTGAATGACGGTTCTTTCCTGCCTACTGCATTTTTAAAAGCTTTTCAGCCTGAAGTTTTGTTACTGCTGTGAGAATGGCCCAGCTGCTTGAGCTTTGTGACATTGGGATCACAGGGCTCGAAATACATGCACCCAGGTGCACCCAAAATTGAAGCTGTGCACCCAATTATTTTCTGTGGGTGCACAGGGTGCACTCAAATATTTTCTTACTAATAGGTTTATGCATGTAAAGATATCAAAGAATACTAGTATACGTCATATTCTTGACATCTAAGTGTTAGAAAAATAATTAAAATGTCTGTCATGGTACTTGTTTAAGAATTTGATAGCTTGTAACTACGTTTTCCTATTAGGTTGTTACTTAAATTTAAGTGGTGCACCCAAAAGCTTTTTAGTGCACCCAATCTTTAAAGCTGGGTGCACTAGTGCACCTAATCCCAAAAATGAATTTCGAGCCCTGGATCATGTTTAGGGACTGAATCAGGCCTTCAGCTTTGTGTATTAAGAAGGCTTGGTCTTCTTCCTCACTAAAAACTCAAAACAAATTATGCTTCAGCTGCCCAGACACACAGTGCACAAGAGACCCCTTGTGACATGTTGCAGTACTGCAGATAAGCAACACAAACTAAGCTCCAACCTCGCTCTCTGTGCCATCACAAATCTACCTAGTGAGGCAAGACACTTAGCTGAGCTACTGGCTTGAAAGTCTTACAATAAAGGTTGATTCGATTAAGCTGCCTAAACTGTGTCTGAAAATGGCAGCTTTTCTTAAGCTACATTTTCTTTAATTTCCAAACTCAAAAAATTTCAGTTGGGTACTTAAGCTTGATCTTCAAAACTGCAGCATACTTCCAGAAAAGCACTGTTGACAATTGCACACCCTGACAGCCTAACACGAACACGCTTCACTATAGTGCTAGCCGTTACACATTTTCCCCTTCTTTGTTTGAGAAACACTTGATGGGACTGTCCATCAGACCATATTTATTTGCCGAACTAATGCACTCAGAGCACAGGTTTACAAATTTAGATTGCAGAAAGATTGCAGAGCGACTGCCATATACTGCAATTGGTTCCTAGGGGCAAATTTCATTCCCAGGAAATACGTAGTACACATCTAGTAACACCCTTATCTTCTACCTTAGGCCACACCTATTCAATTTGTTGTTTCTTGGATTCAGAAAAAAAAAAAAAAAAACAGTACTGTGAGATCAAAAGCCTGGGGGGAATCTTAGCCTGTAAAATTGGTGCAAACAATCCACACAAGCCTGACCTTATTAAGTCTTATGTTCTCTCGCGAGAATTGAGACTAGGTCATTCTTCGTGACAAAGATGTGCTGGTAGACATTGAAAGTTTGGGAGGTATGTACTGTACCTTTACAAAACAGTCATTGATTGAAGAAAATTGTTGTAACTGTATGCATACGTGACTGATGAACCTCTTCAACGAAACAATTTTAGAGAATGAATACAGCCAGTTATACAGGTTTTCCTCCCTGCCTACTACTTTCAAAGTGTTCCCTTGCTTAATTTTTTCTTTAAAATGTCCAAGAGCCATGTAAATGAAATGATGCGGCGTGATATGTACATTGCACATGACAGACTTGGTGATGCCTGTTTTTAACTCCACACAAGCGATGTGTGTCTAAAACACACACTCAGATGTTTAAATCCTGAATCTCAAAGATTTTCGGCACCTATTCTAAATTGTTTACGCTTGGCCACATTTTGGAGGAATTTTGGAAGCCTTGGGCCGACCAGAACTACTACTAAATGCAGCACATTGACAGTTTTACTGTTAAACAGTAGTTAGTAGTTGACAGCACTGCTTTAAATAAAGGGGCTTTTGTGTAGGATTCGGATGTACACGTACATTCAGAGTCAATTTTCGTGGTAAATCTTAACACATAAAATCCAAGCAACCCTCTAGTACTGCATCATAATTTAGGGAGTGGAACTGTGCCATTATTGCACAAAACAACTTGTTGAAAAGCAGCAATTTTCAATTCTAACCTCTATAGAGAAACTGTCAGCCATGATGTTGTTTACACCCAGTTTGCTTTCCTGGTGCCACCCAAACTTTCTGACCTACTGCAGATTCGTTAAAACTAAATATTTGAGGTGTTAGTAGTTGCCAGAAATACATGTACCATTAACATTATGCTGAAAAAATGATCTAAGCCAGGTCATACACATGTATATGTATGTGTAAGCCACAATAATTGGAGATTTTGTTACGATCAAAATCATACAAAGAGGCCCTTTACAGCCCGTTACACATTCAGAGCATTTCCAAACTGCCAAAAATACCTTTTCTTGTTTATCTTGTTTTGCTTCCACACAGAAAATTCATCTTCCCGGAAGACAAAAGTCCTTGTATTTCTTAAGAATTAAATCTGTTTTTTTTTTTAAACAAGACTTTTTAGAATTTTTTTCTTGCATTATAAGAAAAAAGAAGAAGATTTTGCTTAAAGATCTAGAAAACTTTTTGTACTTTCTCGTTTTGCTCGAATTTCATTCTACATTTTCTTCCTGCAAGAATATTTTTCTTCATATAAGAATTGTCCATGGGGTAAGCAAAATAAGAAAAAGTCATTTTTGGCAGGGCATGACCTAAGCTCCTGACCACTCCCCAACCAAGCCTCTAAGCAGAACATGACTTTACTGACTTAAATTTGTCAATCCTTATAGTCAGCTCGAGCAGACAATTCTTAAAGGAGAGGACACAACTTTGCAGACTTCTATTCTGACCACGTTCTCTTGATTATGGTTGGGACAACTGTGGTTTGGACAGGGCTCTAGCCAGCTCGAAAATGTTTTCCGTCAGCCAATTGCCATTGTCTTGAAAACTGCGAAAATTAAGTTAGAAAGACGAAACTGAGACCTTGAAAAACGTTTTTTAATGAGATTATCGTATGCGAAAGGGTGCCGACACACTAAGTCAACAATCATAAAAATAGCAAAACAAACAGTGTGTGGTTTTCCGAGCGTGGACAGTGTCCCCAAGCCGCCTGTAGCTTCCACCAAGACTTTTTGTCCTTCAAGGTTGACGGATTGGTTCAAAAATTTTCCGTCACACGCAGCAAATTTCCGTCACGGAAAAACGAACGCTGGCTAGAGCCCTGGGTTTGGAGGCCATGTGGTCGGCTATGTGTAACAGGGTCTTCTATTGTACATGCGGCGGACTAACTGTGGCGAGTCGGCGGACTAACTGTGGCGAGTCGGCGTCAGTGTTTCCCAAGCCTGAGGGCGTTCAGTAACCGGAGGAGCTGACCAATCAGGACGAACCACAGGTTCCGCACGTGGCGCGATCTCGCGATCAGAACACGCCAGGCGACCACGACCGCCACAAACTTCAGCAAGTACTGGATACGTATCAGTCTGTAGAGGACAGAACAGAACCTTTCAAAACACATACTATTGTATAGAAAAAATTCTAACACTTTACTTCCAACACTGAATCAAACTATAGGGACTTACCCCTCTAAATTTTCGGTCAATCTTCGTCAACCTTGTCCACAGAATGACCCTTCTATTTCCAGCAGTGACGTCAGGAACACACCACTATTGCAGGAGGGGGTCATATTAAGTATATCTAATTCAGTGTTGGAAGTTAAGTGTTAGCATTTTTTCTATAATGTATTCTACCAACACAGATGAACTTTCATGCTAACACATACTATTGTCTTTCTGTATCAGTCTGGTATAGGACTGTTTAGCAATAGCTGAAGCTGTAGCACCAATATCAAGCTTTGCTTGCCCTATTTAGACCCTGGACTTGAATTTAAAAATAAGACAACAATTTCAACAGTACTCGCCGGGCCATACTGTCTCACTGGACAAAGTCAGAATACTGGACACTGAACAGGACTACTTTGTAAAGGAGGCCATATACATCAGGGCACTCCAACCATCACTGAACAGAGACGGTGGACGTTATAAACTCCTGGCATGTTTGCCCAATTGCTGACGACACGTATCCGCAAGATCATGTGTTAATAAGATCACATGTCGGACTCCGTAACTCTTGTGAGTTTACATTCTGAAGTGATTGGTCATTATCCTGATGAAGGCGACAGTGGTCGTTGAAAATTTGATCCGTGCACTTTTGTGTTGGAAGAAAGTTTAAGCATTGCTACTATATACCTCGCAAAAAATCAGTCATACGGTAGACAAATACTGGGACACTTTTCTATTCTGATTTTAATGTGTGACTGAGGGACACACAAGTGAAACCTAACGGAAAGCATAGCTAATATCCATGACCAATTGCTCCACCCATGGCACAGAAACACAAGGACCTGCCAGCCTGCTGTCTGCTATGCTCTCCTCCTAGGAGTGATTGATGAAACTCATGAGAACATTGGAATCACAGTTTCTAATTGGCCATATAAAGAAAATCTTTCGGATACATATCCTCCAAAGCAAACATTAGGAACCCTCTGACTAGGCACAGCACGAAAACAACTTTTTAAGCAAAGTTTCAGAGATACGTATAAAGCCCTTAAAGGCGGAGAAATATTTCAGCAGATTTTAAGATCTATCAAAGGCATCGGAAACATACATTTGGCATTTACGGAAGATTTCAGCGTTTGTAAATCTAACTTAATCTGTTGTGTTTCTTTGCGTGAATTTTACATGTATTTTAGTATGCCGAAAAGACAACTTAAATGTCTCAAAAATATTTTCTGTCAAAACGGACAAATACCGTTTCTCTAGATCTGTTACAAAATACATGTTAACCGGCTAAGTCAAATGTAATAATCCTTTGTCTGGTGTTAGATAAAACATTGCGTTATCTGTTTTATAACAGTGGCAAGATTTACAGTCAAAACTGAAAATTATTGCGCTTTCTGGTACAAAATGTTATGTTTATACCTCAACAAATACAAATACAATACAATACAAAGTCAAATACAATAATCTTCTGTGTTTTTTAGCTATTCCGAAAGCGTTTGACGTATTCAAACTTTCTGTGCGCAATGTTTAATTCGAACAGGGGAGAACCTCTCACGGTTAGCTTATATGCGCTATTTTACGTTATATGAAATGTTGCGGATACCATGGTCAATATTGACCGAAGGATGCCATATATATAATTTATTTCGAACCGTCATTTACGCAAAGAAGGGAAGACCTCCCCCGTTAATATATTTGCCAAGACGTATATGAAATGTTGCGTACTTCATTTGAACATACGACATGTTTATTCTTTGAATCCGCGCAGTTTAAGCGAACTAGGGGAGACCTCCCCCGTTTAGCTTATATGTTGCCAAAACGTATATGAAATGTTGCGTATTTCTGTAAAACATACAACAAGTTTAATCTTTGAATCCTCGGGAGACCACCCCCGTTTAGCTTATATGTTATCAAGACGTATATGAAATGTTGCGTATTTCTGTAAAACATACAACATGTTTAATCTTTGAATCCGCGCAGTTTAAGCGAACTAGGGGAGACCTCCCCCGTTTAGCTTATATGCTGCCAAAACGTATATGAAATGTTGCGTATTTCTGTTGAACATACGACATGTTTAATCTTTGAATCCGCGCAGTTTAAGCGAACTAGGGGAGACCTCCCCCGTTTAGCTTATATGTTGCCAAAACTTGACGTATATGAAATGTTGCGTATTTCTGTAAAACATACGACATGTTTAATCTTTGAATCCGCGCAGTTTAAGCGAACTAGGGGAGACCTCCCCCGTTTAGCTTATATGTTGCCAAAACTTGACGTATATGAAATGTTGCGTATTTCTGTAAAACATACGACATGTTTAATCTTTGAATCCGCGCAGTTTAAGCGAACTAGGGGAGACCTCCCCCGTTTAGCTTATATGTTGCCAAAACTTGACGTATATGAAATGTTGCGTATTTCTGTAAAACACACGACATGTTTAATCTTTGAATCCGCGCAGTTTAAGCGAACTAGCTGAGACCTCCCTTGTTTAGCTTATATGTTGCCAAGACGTATATGAAATGTTGCGTATTTCTGTTGAACATACGACATGTTTAATCTTTAAATCCGCGCAGTTTAAGCGAACTAGGGGAGACCTCCCCCATTTAGCTTTTATGTTGTCAAGACGTATATGAAATGTTGCGTATTTCTGTAAAACATACAACAAGTTTAATCTTTGAATCCTCGGGAGACCACCCCCGTTTAGCTTATATGTTATCAAGACGTATATGAAATGTTGCGTATTTCTGTAAAACATACAACATGTTTAATCTTTGAATCCGCGCAGTTTAAGCGAACTAGGGGAGACCTCCCCCGTTTAGCTTATATGCTGCCAAAACGTATATGAAATGTTGCGTATTTCTGTTGAACATACGACATGTTTAATCTTTGAATCCGCGCAGTTTAAGCGAACTAGGGGAGACCTCCCCCGTTTAGCTTATATGTTGCCAAAACTTGACGTATATAAAATGTTGCGTATTTCTGTAAAACATACGACATGTTTAATCTTTGAATCCGCGCAGTTTAAGCGAACTAGCGGAGACCTCCCTTGTTTAGCTTATATGTTGCCAAGACGTATATGAAATGTTGCGTATTTCTGTTGAACATACGACATGTTTAATCTTTAAATCCGCGCAGTTTAAGCGAACTAGGGGAGACCTCCCCCATTTAGCTTTTATGTTGTCAAGACGTATATGAAATGTTGCGTATTTCTGTAAAACATACAACATGTTTAATCTTTGAATCCGCGCAGTTTAAGCGAACTAGGGGAGACCTCCCCGTTTAGCTTATATGCTGCCAAAACGTATATGAGATGTTGCGTATTTCTGTTGAACATACGACATGTTTAATCTTTGAATCCGCGCAGTTTAAGCGAACTAGGGGAGACCTCCCCCGTTTACCTTATATGTTGCCAAGACGTATATGAAATGTTGCGTATTTCTGTTGAACATACGACATGTTTAATATTTGAATCCGCGTAGCTTAAGCAAACTTGGGGGCACTACCCCCGTTTTATCTATTGGCTAATACCGTACCGTCTCAAAGGTTTTATGAAACGTTGCCTTTTTCTGCTGAACATACGGCATGTTTGAAGCGCAGTTTCTGTGAACAGGAGGAGACCCTTTCCTTTTTATTTTATACCGCATATATGTTCTGAAATTCCAGGGTCTAAATCAGGGTGAGGCCGCCTGTTTTCTTTGTGGCAAGTTGACACTCGAGCTAAGAGACGGTAGAAATCCCGACTACTGCTATGAATATCTCCGCGACTCAACCTCTGCTTGAAGAATAAGGATGTAGTAGGTATAGCGTTTTGTGCAGTGAGTTGTGTTTTCTCTATAAAACGGCAAGCAGTTCTTACTACAGGTAAATGTACGAAATATGTTTATTTCTTTATCTACAAGCAAGCGTCGAGAAAGAACAGTTTGTGCACACAGGCGGTGTCTTCTCGTGTTGCTCGTGTTTGTTTGGGTTAATTATGGTGATATGCGTGGGCAGGCAAGATGTAAATTTATTCAGCGTTATTTCGTACTCGCCATGGGGCGCACGCCTCCGTCCGTCCAAGGAGGTTGAACTTCCTTGGTCCGTCTGTGGCACAGCTGTGTCATGTGATAGGATGTATCCAATGGCAGAAAAGAGTGGGGGGTTCAAATTTACGGGCCATACGTACGACAAGGAGTGGTTATTTTCCAGGCGTTCATTTTTTAAGAGAAGTATTGAAGAAAGTTTGGGCCTGTTCTAGCCCGCAAGTTGTGGCCGCGACACCGCTTTTACCGCCTAGGACCCCCGGTGACGGAATTTGACTCAAAGATACGAGGTGGCTATCATTCTGTAAAAGCTGTTGTTGTTGGAAATCGACACAGAATGGAAATCACGGCCCTTGCACCATCCGGATTAATAGAAGCCGACACTGCAAGCTGAACATGTTTCGCGTTCACAGAATCCAGGACCATCCAACAGCACGAGTCATATCGGCCACTACTCTAGATCTTACCGGATTCTTATTCCTGTGGTGACCAGATGGAACTGTACATGTGTGCTCTTTTTAACTTACGCCGAGACGCTTCACCCGACACTGGAAATGGGACTGTGGACTGCTGCACGGAATTGCGCAACCGTTGTGATTGTTTCAACTGCCGACTACATCAGAATGAAAGGCCACAAATACCTAGTAGGCTATAGTTTTTTTTACTTTTCCATGTAATATTTTCTCGTAATTCAATAAAATTTCAAAGTTTCATCCATTGTATTTTCTTGCTTTGAAATGTGCTAATGATTATTCTCCTAAAATGGCACTTATCCACACGTTATAATCAACTTAATGCACACGTATATGAGACGTACAGAGGGAACTTTAAACATGCCTTAAGGGTGTTTTAGTACGTATTTATGACAACTTTAAGCTGCTAAAAAGAAAAATATAGACACATTAAATCCTCTTAATTCACACGTATATGAGACGTAAATAGGCTTTAGATCAAATAAACGTGAAGTTTAAACATGTCTTAAGGGCATTTTAATAAGTATTTATGGCAAATTTAAGCTGCTGAAAAGGCACCTAAACACACGTTATAATCCACTTAATGCACACGTATATGAGACGTAAAGAGGCTTTAGATCAAATAAACGTGAAGTTTAAACAAGTCTTAAGGGCGTTATAATAGGTATTTATGGCAAATTTAAGCTGCTGAAAAGGCACCTAAACACACGTTATAATCCACTTAATGCACACGTATATGAGACGTAAATAGGCTTTAGATCAAATATACGTGAAGTTTAAACATGTCGTAAGGGCGTTTTAATAGATATTTATGGCAACTTTAAACTGCTGAAAAGGCACCTAAACACACGTTATAATCCTCTTAATGCACACGTATATGAGACGTAAAGAGGCTTTAGATCAAATAAACGTGAAGTTTAAACATGTCTTAAGGGCGTTTTAATAAGTATTTATGGCAACTTTAAGCTGCTGAAAAGGCACTAAAACACACGTTATAATCCACTTAATGCAATTGTATATGAGACGTAAAGAGGCTTTAGATCAAATAAACGTGAACTTTAAACAAGTTTTAAGGGGTTTTAAAAATCATTTACGACATCTTTAAGCTGCTTAAAGACAACGGGAAAACCGGAAAATAAGGACTAACACGGACCTACAGAAAGACCACTTAAAGGCAATATTTACGTACTCGTATAAGTGGTGTATAGATCCGTAAAGGAGGAAAATACGTCAACATTACGCATGGTTTCAGCATCCTTAAATACCGTTTTTCGTGCCGTGTAGGGAAAAAAGGGAAGATAAACACAGGGAGTATCTCCTCTTCTGCAGGGTGTGTTTCTCCAGTGTTTCCCCAGAGTTTCTACTATTGTACTGAGCTTTGGAAGATAACAACAGACCTTTGTATGTGTCTCCGACATTCAGGAATCTTGCTGATGTCTTCTTTCAGAATGTAGCGCTTTGCTCCCAGCAGGTACTTCTCCATGTACTGGTCCCAGTCAATGGCTGACACATCAAAGTAAAACATCTGGAGGAAACACACAAGTTCTGGATTCAAATTTGTCATGTAGCCATTTGCATTCTTTGGCTTTACAGACAGCCAAGGTTTCCCAACAAGCCGTCGCTATTACTAAGGAATAAGCTTGAGAGAGAAGTACAAAATGCATTAAGTAGCATTACTCAAAGCATATTCTACGGACAAACAAACTCACTGACTTTGAGTTTTCATGTTTTACACTAATGTCGGGATTCTAGCAGTTCTCCAAGGCTATTTTTCTACCAGGACTTTCTAGTGTCAATTGGGCATTCATCCATCCATCCTCTTTGCATGCACTCTCACACACTGAATCATTCACTCACTTACACTCACACTCATTCACTCACTCACACTCACTCACACACACACACACTCATTCACTCACTCACTCATTCATCAGCCGCGTGGCGCGTTGGTACACCCGATCCCTCGATCTCGGAAGTTAAGCAACAGGGGGTCTGGACAGTGCTTGGATGGGGGACCAACTAAGGACGTCCGGATTGCTGTAGCCTCACGAAGCTTTCCACGAAATCGTCTTCCAGGAGGGACGTAAAACGGGGGTCCCGTGCTCGAGGAGGCGCCTCGACCACATTAATCAGCCTCATTACTCAACACATTGCAATTGGGTACCTGCCTATGGCACTGGCTGCAAATACACTCGATATTATCATTATTATTAATTCATACTCTCATCCACTCCCCTCCTTCCCCCCTCCCTCGATACCCTTACCTTCCTGTCCTCCTCGCTGAGCTGGCGTTGCAGCTTCATGACGTTGGTGTTGGACCAGTCCCACCCCCGGCAAGTGAACCAGTCCAAACTATCCAGGGACTTGTGCAGCTTGTCGTACAGACGGACCATTCTATTGGCAGGAAAATGGGGGTCAACAACAACATTTTCAGACCAAACACTACTCTAGATTTGTGAATAATTTCATCAGGTTGGTACATTACTGAATAAAGAGACTCTTTTTACACAGCCATTATTTTTTCTCAACAACGTTTCGGTGACCATCTGTCACCTTCTTCAGGGCAATTCTGACTGGTTCACATTGTACTGCAGGACAGGTGACAGTGCTCACAGTTCAAATGTGGTCACAAAGCATGAGGTACATATGTAAATACTTAACGCTTTGTGACCGCATCTGAACTGTGAGCAGCGACACTTGTCCTACAATGTGAACCAGTCAGAATTGCCCTGAAGAAGGTGACAGACGGTCACCAAAACTTCGGTGTGAATAAAGCAATGGTTGTGTAAAAAGTCTCTTTATTCACTGCTCTAGATTGGTGCAAAACATACATGCAATAAGGCGTAACACACAGACTTAATTGCTCCACGGTACATGTATAAAAAAGTTGATTGCATTTAAACTCGAAACATGATTGTAATACATTGTACATACTAATGTAGATATACATCTTAAAATAAAACAACATTTTGAAATATTATTGTCTATTTTCACATACCTGTATTTCTAAGCAATGAACATGTAGTGTGATCACCTGAATCAAAACAGTAATCTTACATTCTTTTTTCTAAATCATGTTCATAGGGCTCATGTTCGTTACCATCATGAAGATGAAGAGCGGCCCATAGTGATAACTATAGCAGCATCTCTTCTCCCTAAGTCAGAAACATCAAGCTTGACTTCACTGACTCAATAGGCGAAGCAGGGGTTACGAGGCTGCTCGGGAAATTCCCTACCCCATTTTGGCTGTAATGGTTTGATCTGCTCACATTGCACCATCGCACATGTGGCGGGTTCTTTCCCCCACATCCATGCTCTAGCCCCTTCTTACCTGGGTTTCTTGCCCATTGCCCTGAGCAGGATGTCACTGATGTACGCTGGGATGAGGTGGGTAATCGGGACCCACAAGTCATGCCACCATCTAAGGTCAAAAGTCAAAGGTTGTGTCATATGTAACAAAATCAGCCCTGTATATATAGGGTCTCATAGAGTTCGTCAAGTCAGGTAGGAATGGTAGGTTCCATTTTAGGCAAGGACCCCCGTTTTACGTCCCTTCCGAAAAACGAAAGCAATCCCTTACGTTACACCATCATGTCCGAGCCGAGCCGACCCTGGGATCGAACTCAGGCCCACAGATTCATGGAATTGAGTCCAGATGGCCAAGCAGCGGGATTGCTTAAACCGCTCCGCCATATACACACATGTATAGAGAGTGGAAAATCTCAATCTTTAAAAAAATCTGAAACATTTGTGATTATCAACTCCCTGAAACTGTGACTGTTTCCATTAATATTTTTTCTATTCCATTTCTGAATCAGCATTATTTTTGTCTAATCCAGAAGCCAACAATTCGAAATACATATTACTGGATTTATACCCAAGAAGAGGCATGTTACCTCAGGGTTGGACAAGTCCACTAGCCCGATTGTCCCGGGCAAGTAAAAGTGTCCAGCGGGCAAGTAAAAGTGTCCACCGGGCAAGTGAATGTCCTAACCCACTTGTCTGATCGGGCAAGTAAGATTTTTCCATGAGATTTTGATATACTTGTTGCTTATCACAGTTACCGCATCAAGCATTGGTCAACACAGAAAAATAAAGCCAATAATAAAAGAATTCCATTGCTGCACATCAAAATACATAGTGAAAAATGTTAGTTAAATTTTGGGGCATTACAAACAGAAAGCTGGTTCGGGCAAGTAAAGTTTGTATGTACTTGCCTGATAGGACAAGTGAATTTTAGAAAACTTGTTAAAGCATGTTACCTGTGCACGGTGGGATTGCCACCTTGTAGGGGGATTCTGAAGGGCTGCTCTAAGGGATTCTCCGTGTAAAAGTCAATGACCTTCGTCGCTGCAGGAGAAAGGGTAAAATGTAAACCCATTGAGCATCCTTCCACTGTTGGATGCAATTTTGGTGACAGACAAAAACTAATGTTAAAGACAACATTGTTTAATAACGCCAGCCTCAGGATGTTTCCTTCCCAGTTATTTGCCTTTTGTCAAACTACTCGCACACAATACATTGTACTATTATAGTCATACTTTAATGTTCATATTTGCTGTAATAGCTACTCTTTCATTTGTATTTGCTGTGACAGCTAATACAGTGTCAGATCTGTCCTTGGTGCTTAACACAATCCAGACACATAGGATCAGGTCTGTCCCTGGTGCTGAACACTATCCACACATAGCTGTAATTGCAGAAATGTTCGCGGTGGTTTTATGTTTGCAGTTTTCACGGTGGCCGCTTCACCGCGAAATCAAAACCACCCAGAACATTTTTTCATGCCAGTAAGAGACTACAGTACATGGTGCTACTGTGAACTTAAAACCACAGCGAAAAGTCCCTTTTCCCGCTACCGCGAAATTAAATCCCCGCGAACTTAAATACATTTACAGTATTTTGTTCTTAATTGCTGTGACAGCCAATATGCTGATGTCACCAACAGTTCTATGCTCTGATTGGTTCATGACAGAAGAGGTTTAAGAACAAATTCTGAAGAAGAACACACCAGTCACAAACAAGATGTTTTCCCTTCAAGAAACCTAATGTCACGAGGTGACATCGTGATCACTCTGTGATCACCCCTGGTGTGGGGAGTGTCACACGAGTAATTGGGAGCAGATGTACAGGGGTTTGAGAAGGGACACGTATCAGGGTAGGGGATTCCAGCTAGAGACACCGACAGGGTAGGACGTGTCCAGATTGTACTGAATAAAGTTATCATCTCCGCAACATCATGCCTCTGTCCTGATCCTTGACTTGACTCACTACCACCCCAGCCGTACTACCAGATGTCACGGTGGCATGGTAGTGAGTCAAGTCAAGGATCAGGACAGAGGCATGATGTTGCGGAGATGATAACTTTATTCAGTACAATCTGGACACGTCCTACCCTGTCGGTGTCTCTAGCGAGGAGGCAAACGGGAGGCGTTCAGAGACGCAGGAGAGAGTGCCTACCCGGAGTACCGAGCCCGCGGGGTTGACCAGCAAGTCCAGGCGACGGGCCAGCGTCGGTGGCCGAGGCGAGCGAGAGGGAGCAGGAGAGGAGGCGTCGTCCGAGAGATGCCGGCCGACTTCGACTATGAGAGAGCCCGGAGTGACTGCGGCAGTAACGGCCTGTCTAGCGGCAAAGGGAGCGGCACTGTGACCGAGCAAGGACGGACATCCACACGGCGGGCGCGGCAGCAGGGCAAGGGTAGGACGGCCACGCGGCGGTGACCGGAGGAAGAGCGGGCCCGGGCAGAGAGAGACACAGGAGGAAGGTCGGTGGGCTCGCATAATATCATTGACGCACCGTGCACACCGGCCTAGTTCTGTTACTTGCTTTGCTTAGCTTTGTTGTAGTAGTTTTAGATTTTGTTATAATGTAGGTGACCGACGTTAATTTATGTCAGTGCTATCAGGAGTCAGTGGGGTCCAACGTTTCCCGACCAAATCTGGGTCAGGATAGAGTAGAGAATTTTATGTTTTCAGTAATTATGGATTAGAGTAGAGTAGAGTAGCTTTAGCTAGGTTATTTTCTATATAGGAATGGGACAAGTATTTTGTGACAAACTTTCGGTCGCGCTCTGAGCGGCGAGCATTGTGTGGACG
The DNA here is from genome assembly GCA_019207045.1 of Branchiostoma floridae x Branchiostoma belcheri. Lineage (NCBI taxonomy): Eukaryota > Metazoa > Chordata > Leptocardii > Amphioxiformes > Branchiostomatidae > Branchiostoma > Branchiostoma floridae x Branchiostoma belcheri. The sequence goes on along the minus strand of CM033026.1, from coordinate 1,589,272 downwards.
TGGCGGAAGTCAGTGGGGGGGGAGTCACCAGATGGGTCAGTTTATCAGATGTAAGATACTGTCATAGATATACAAGCGTACAGTTGAACCTATTTTGAAAGTGGGTGGGTCTGATAGTGGGGGGAAGGCGCTGAAGCTGTAGTGTGTCCAGGAAAGCCATACTTCGGCGGGTTCTACCAGGTAGCGGGAAAATCCGGGCACATGAAGGCAGGCAGCGGTTAGAACATATGGGTTTTACCCCCCGGGATAGTAATGTGTAGTTCGTATGATGTTTCCATAGCAGGTCAGGGGTGTCCGGCGTTTCATGTAATTGTCGGAAAGTCTGTATGTTTGTGTTTATTTGTTGAGGAGATGTTAATGTCGAGAGGTAGAGGCGAGAGCAGTGGTAGAGAAGAGTTGAGACGTAGGTGAGGTGTCGAGATTAGGAGACCGGTGTATGTGCGTCAGTGGTTGCTTTGCGTTGCCCTGTCCGACCCCAACCTCTACAGGTGAGATTCTACAGTCAACTCGGCGGACAACGATGTCCCGAGGGCCCGACGTCGTATAGGAGTCGTCGTCGTGGGAGCATCCAGCCGGGAGGCCTCTGTGGACAAGACAAGCCTCTTCCCGACGGGCAGAGGGGTTCCTGTCGTTTCCCTGTGGTTCCGGGACACACCCGGAAGTGCGCAAGCCGGCCGCCGAGGAGGAAGTCGGAGCAAGACACCTTGCAGCCATTGACGGACTTTTGTTGTTGTAAATTGTTGTGTTTATGTTATTGCTTTGTCGGACTGTCGAATGTTTTTGTTATGTACGATTATACTGTTGTTCCTGTACTTTTTCATTATAACTTCATTGCACTGTAGAAGAATTAGTATGTAATTGTAAAGGAAAAGCGGTGATGACCAGCTGTCAACAATGTGGAAATTGTTTTAAAAAATGAGGGGTGAGGTGTCACGAGGTGACATCGTGATCACTCTGTGATCACCCCTGGTGTGGGGAGTGTCACACGAGTAATTGGGAGCAGATGTACAGGGGTTTGAGAAGGGACACGTATCAGGGTAGGGGATTCCAGCTAGAGACACCGACAGGGTAGGACGTGTCCAGATTGTACTGAATAAAGTTATCATCTCCGCAACATCATGCCTCTGTCCTGATCCTTGACTTGACTCACTACCATGCCACCGTGACACTAACAGTAACAATGGCCAATCTGCTATGTGCATCTAACCCTCTACTGACAGGAAACAAAAGAGGTTAAACCAGATATGGAGTTAATCTCCAAGCAGATCCTACAATAGCATTAGATAGTACCAAACTGGCCAATGAGTGTAGTCAGCCCAAAAGTGTCCATTTGCCTTGTAGAATCTGCCTCCAGTCGGCTAGAACAAAGGCTATTGACATCCAATTGTTTCCAGATCAGACTATGCTTGCAGTGTAGGTGCAAATTGCCCTCCTTCCTGTTTGGTGCTAACGTCCAACTGGGACATGTGCTGGTCTCAGTCTAAGTCATTAGCAATGTACAGGGAGGGGCAGCAACACCATTGTTGAATAGAAATGCTCCTCCCTGTTTCAGTGGAGGCAGATCCCCGGTAGCGAAGCACACTCCTAAGCCGGCTTCACTCCTGCCAGCTTTTGATACTATCTTATGCTACCGTAGGATCTGCTTGGAGATTATAACTAAGGTCCTTTATCATGTTAACTGACCTATCTGTCCCCAGTAGTAGGGATTCATGTTCCCAGTGGTGCAGTTGTAGATCTGAGTTTCCCCTGACCTGGAGTGGAATAAGTACAACAATGTCAACAGTGTCACTGTATTGGATACTGCCTGAAACATCTGACCGTTTACAAAATCATATCCAGTTGCTGAAGTAACTGCTTTTTGGCGTATCTTATTACCTGGACATAACTGGAAATGAGAAGGTTAGCTCAGCACACATTTGTCATACAATCACGACATAAACTCGGCACAAAAAATTTGGAATATTAACTTTGGCTGATCATATTTCCGTTGTTTCTGCATCAATTTCAATGTGTTATATAATTTTTTTTTATCAACAGAAAGCGTTTGTGATTTCCTTTCATATGGTATCAAACTTCGATCAAGATTCGTGGAATGAGCACCAGGGCTACTCACGCCAGTGGGTCACCCAAAAAAAGTGTCCAAATTTCCCTTTTTGTGTGCAACACTGTATCATCCTGCTGGTATGGATGCGGGTGTCAAAGATTCAATCTATGCTTTTGTCACGCAATCTTTGCTATACAGAACATCCAATTCTACTTTTAACATGTTTGTACATGTAAGTGTGATGTAGACTGACCCTTTGACAGAGATGTACCAGGCTGCTGCGATCATCAGGTTGATCGGAACATCGACAGGAACGATGTCGGCTTTGGCCTCCGGATCCCCGTGCATGGTACGCAAAATGCCCTTGCCAATCTGGAACAATATTCAGGTTATAAAGTTGGGTAAATTTCTTTTCCAAATGTATCGAAAAACCTAAAAAATAATCATCAATATTGGCCCTGGACCCCTGTATATGGTACGTAAAATGCCCTTGCCAATCTGGAACAATATTCAGGTAACCGTTATAAAGTTTGGTTAATTTCTTTTCCAAATGTATCGAAAAACCTAAAAAATAATCATCAATATTGGCCCTGGACCCCTGTATATGGTACGTAAAATGCCCTTGCCAATCTGGAACAATATTCAGGTTATAAAGTTTGGTTAATTTCTTTTCCAAATGTATCGAAAAACCTAAAAAATAATCATCAATATTGGCCCTGGACCCTGTACATGGTACGCAAAATGCCCTTGCCAATCTGGAACAATATTCAGGATACATAATGACTTTGGCTAACTCGTAAGATGTTAAAATTTCTAGAGCAATATTGGCCTTGGTACCAATATGCCCAATCGTGATGCCCAATCAAAATACCCCTACCAAGTTAACTAAACTGCTCTACAGTTTCTGAAATGATGCCAGATTTGTACACAACTTTCATGCCAATCCATGCAATATGAGCCACAAACACTACATAAGAAAACAGCTTTCTTGGCAAAAGCAACATTACTATAATGTAGAAAAATTGCTAATAAAAACTTTCCTTCCAACACTGTAATAACTGTGGGGACTTACTCCTAAATTTTCAGTCAATCTCAGTCGACACCAGGAAGACACCACTTTGAAGGAGGGGGTAATACGTATCAGAAAGTCTAAGTTGACGGAGATTGACCGAAAATTTAGGGGTAAGTCCCTACAGTTATTACAGTGTTGGAAGTTTAGCAATTTTTCTATAATGTATTCTACCAACACAGATGAACTTTCATGCTAAACATTACAACAAGCTTCATCCTTGCAGCTACATGTACTCGTAAGAAGGCAATAATATTTACTTACAGCGAGGAAAATTCCTGTTGGTCCATTGAAGTTGTCCACCCAGCCCTGACAAGGAAATGAAACAACACTTAATGTTACAAACCTTTATAATCAAAACATTACAAGAGCTGCACCGTACCTGCAATGTACTCTGACTATGTGCCCCCTTACCCTGGGGAACAGGTTCCCTGGCAAGCATACAAATCTAATTGACCAGGGATGCTACTACCACACAACATTTAATTTGAGGTCTTAAACTTTGATTTGTCTGACAGTAATTTTGCACCTCAGGAAGCCTTGAAATTCCCCATTTATCTTAATGATATACTCGTTAATGTATTCAAGTTCGCTGGGATTTAATTTCGCGGTAGCGGGAAAAAGGACTTTTCGCGGTGGTTTTAAGTTCGCGGTAGCACCGTGCACTGTAGTCTCTTATGCCATGGAAAAATGTTCGCGGTGGATTTAAGTTCGCGGTGAAGCGGTCACCGCGAAAACTGCAAACATTAAACCACTGCGAACATTTTTGCATTTAAATTTTACAGTAATCAAAAACTCCACACCCTGGAAGGGGGAATCTAAAAGTTACCCCACTTGGTCGGTCCGCTCTATTCAGGGCTCTAGCGAGCTCGAATTTTTTTTTCAGTCAGCCAATTCCCATTGTCGCGAAAACACTATTCCAGGAGTTAGAAAGACTGAACTAAGACCTTGAAAAACGGGTTTTTGATAAGATTATTGTATGCAAAAGGCCACCGACACACTTCGTCAACAATAATAACAATAGCAAAACAAACAGTGTGTGGCTTTTACGGCCGTGGACGGCGTGCCCAAGCCGCCTGTAGCTAATCTACCAACTTGAAGGATTTTGTCCGTCAAAGTTGACGGATTGGTTTTAAAATTTTTCCGTAACAAGCAGCAAATTTCCGTCAATTGACCGAAAAACGGACGCTGGCTAGAGCCCTGGCTCTATTGTACAGTAGTGTTCCCCCTTGCAATTTTAGTTGCAGTTCTAGAAAAACCTGAGTTACAATACAGAATCCTAGAGAGAAATCAAAGCTGAACAGACACTAAATGTTGACACACTCACCGGCAGGGGTTCTCTCCAGGTTGCCGTGACGATGGAAGGTCGTACGATGGCCAGCGGAACGTGACCTCTCTGCTCCAGCAATAGGTTCTCCGCGATGCCCTTGGAGAAGGTGTAGGTGTTTGGATGGTCCCGCACAAGGTCTGGTGTTATCGTGGACACCATGTCGTCATCCATCCATCTGGGGACAAACATTATCAATAATAATCAATAATAATCAGTAATAATCAATAATTATCAATAATTATAAAGGTAGAACTATGGATGATGTGTGTAGGTGTTTGGGTGGTCCAGCACCAGGCCTGGGGTTATCGTGGACACCATGTCATCATCCATCCATCTGGGGACAATATTATCAATAATTATCAATAATAATCAATAATTATCAATAATTATAAAGGTAGAACTATGAATGAGGTGTGCAGGTCTTTGGGGTGGCCTCATGATCACATGTTGTCACATCTCTGTGTGACTGGTTGTGCTTGGGAGAGCCACACCGCAAGAATCTTAAGTTGTCAAAAAGAGTAAAAAAGGGGTCCTTCGATTTCCTGTGTGAGTGGATCAAATCTACAGACTATTCTATGGGTTGACATCTTGAAAAGGTGATACACCTGTTAATCAATCCTTTCACCAATGTGGTAAAACTAAAATAAACTCACTCTATACAGTCCAGTAGCTTCTGTGGGTGGACGCGGGGAGGGTAGACAATCTCCTCGATAAACTGTCTTACCGCTTACCTGTCAGTCTTTGGCCAAAAACTGATGTTAAGTGTTATAGCTCATTTGATTGTATTGCCCTGTGTAACTGGCCATTTGAACCTTGATCATGAACTCTTGTCTTACAGACCCTCTGTAGTCTTTACTGAGTGGAATGGAGCTTAAGCAGCCACACATCCAACCCTAGCCTCCCGTGACCAGGTCATCAGACCATGGTTGAAAGTCAGTCATGAGCAAGGCAAAGCTTCCATATAACTCAGTCTGATAAAACACAGCTGTTTTCAAGAGAAACAACCACCACCACCACCACTTAAGTCATGCCTTCAAGTACCAGAGTTACCAACCTAGGATTGATGTGTTCAAAAATAGATACAGATTTCCATACTCACTCTATACAGTCCAGTAGTTTCTGTGGGTGGACGCGGGGAGGGTAGACAATCTCCTCTATGAACTGTCTGTTGCAGTAGGCGTAGGCAGTCGACACGTGGATGAACGCCTGGTCACAACAACAACAAAAACAACAACAACAACGCCGTGAGTAATTCCATCAGGTGGGAGAGTCACCGGATAACAAGGTAACTTTGTTCACAACCAGGACAGAAAGCGGCTCTGTCACCTTCGTCAGGGCAATTCCAACTAGTTCACAATGCACTGCAGCCATAGCCAAGGTGTCACTGCTTAATCTCAGAGCAGATCTTGCAGTAGTAAGAATATTAGTATCATAATCAAAAGCTTGCAAAGGAGTTTTGCTGACCCACATTTAGGAGTGTGCGTTGGCTATCAAATGCACATGCCTAGGCCAGCTACACTCCTTTGCCAGCTTTTGATACTAGCTATATCTGCTACCGTAGGATCTGCTCTGAGATATTTGCTGCTTTGCTTTACACACACACAGAAGAGACCACATCTGAAAGCAGCAACACCTATACTTCAGTGCTAGTGCAACATGCACCAATCAGAATTGCCCTGAGTAAGGTGACAGACAGACAACGTTAGCTGTAACTGTATAGTTTATGTCTTGGCTGTGAAGTAAGAATCTAATTTTATCCAGCAACAACATACTGGTAGGCATCTTACCGGAAGTCTTCCAACATACACAAAACTCCCAAAACTCAATCCTTGCAATATCATTATACAGTACAATATTGCAAGGATTAAGTTTGGGGAGTTTTGAACACAAAAACAAAGTTGCAAACTCAGATAAACATTTCCAAACATAAATCTTTCCAGGACAGGACTATTAAAACAGTGCTTCAAATGTGTTTAATATGGTTAGGATTGCTCCATTCATCCAAGACACATGCTCTTTCTTATCCAAACACTTTAAGGAATGACGGGGTTTCTCGGCAGTCGTCTTAGACATGCTGGTCCCTGTAAGGAATTCAAGGAGGGATGAGTAAAGAGGAGAAAAGAAGGGCATGCAGATGAGAAACGTGTCCTGTGAAGTGATGCAAGCATCAGATGAAGTGTCTGTACCTATGCTCTGTGCTAAAGATAGACTGTGTTACTAAGTTTCAGTCACTCAGAATTTTGACCAGGCCTTTCTCCTTGCAGCTTTAATTTTATTCTGTCCCTCTCATTGTTTGGAAGCCCACGTTGTTCATTTTCCTTGTGAAATCTGTCTATAATCTCAAGCTTATCAAAACACGTTTGCATCAATTCAAACAACTCCATCAAAAACAGCTCTAGTGGGACAGAAATAGCCGAAGAAAAAGGCTATCCGTTTTGAGAGGATTTCAGGACAAAAAGCCAAATAGTGTCGCAGCCAGTTCTGTCCTGCTAGGCTAAATGAGGTGTTCGAAATAGAACCACAATCGAACAGGGGGCAGGGCTGCAGGATTGGTCCAATGCTTATATTCTAAGCAGCAGTAACATAAAAGAGACCATGATTCTGAAATGACAATTGAGCTACACAGTCAATCTTTAACGTTAAGCAGCATATAAGGGTACAAAATAAAACTTTTAAAAGAAAAATGATAACCACAATCTATCCCCTTGTTAGTGGTGTTAAAATATGAAAAGGAAAAAATCCTTCATTTTTAATAAAGGACTGTATTGACAGAGTGCACTTAAGCGGACCAAACCACTGGAAGAATGGGGGTACCCATAAGGCCAAGCATGCGTCAAACTGTGAGGAGGGAATCCAGCTGCAGTTCATCCCAAAGATGCTAGGTGTCCCTGCTTCACAAGTCAGGCAGCGTAGACAGCAGCAAAGGAAGCAGCAAAGTGAGATCGAGAGGAGCACACATGATTGTTTTGAATGGAAAACACTACTGTAACAATTAATGGCACTGACATGTGACTTTGATGTTAACATAATGTCAGCCATCCTGGAAGTTGTCAGATACATGTACAGATACAGGTTTAGGTATGTAAGGCTACGGATACAGGTACAGATGCTGGACAGTTACACTGGTTTAGGTACAGACCCAGGCACCCAGTTTTGCCACTTCTTTCTACTCATAACTTATAATTTTATGTAGTTAACTAGTCTTTATAAATTACTGTTATCTTATGGGGACTTATATAATCCCAAAATAAGTTACCACATAATACAGGTTTCCTAATTTTCCTGAGCCAAACAGTCAAATTCGTTGTCTTTGAGATCCTAACATTTTTATCTCCAGTCTATAGCTATAAGATGGCTATCCATACTGCTAGATTGTTGAGCCACAGGTACACTCAATATTCAGGTGCGTACCTGAAGCTGAACAATCTTACAGGTACGCACTAGACTATTAGTACATGTCCTGTAGACAGGCCTTCTCTGAGATGCTGAGAGGTTACACGTTGTCTTACAGAAGGTGTTCACAAGGTAACTAAGACAACAGACATTCTGCACACGTACCTCGAGCGATGTCATCTTCTGACACAGCCCCAACAGTCTCTGGGTGGCCAGCACATTCATCTGGAGGGAGTATCTGGGATACAGGGGGAAAATGGGGAAATACAAGGTTTTATAACTTTGTACTTTATACTCTGTTTCTATACATCTGTAGGGAGTATCTGGGGCAGGGAGGAATCACATGTACAAGGTTATATGCTGTTGTAATCTGTGCAAAAAGTTAGGTGACTACTAATTTCAAGAGCACTTATTCTGCAATCAATAAAAAAATCTATCTGAAATGAATTTCATGACATCTATGACTGCACTTATTCACTGTGTGCAATTTTAGGTGCTGTCCTGTCATCAGTCACTGACCAGTGTTAAAGAAAATGTGCAAGACACATTTTCGACAATCCCTTGAATCCCAAAACTCTCCTACCCATTTTTGTCAGATATACACAAGAGGGTCAAGTATCACTCTTAGTTCCTGTGGACGTCCCCCCCCAAAGCAGCTGTCAGCCAATCAGGGATAGGCCTTTCAGTTTTCAAAAGGGGTCTTGCATACATAAGGATAAGCTCATTAATATTCATAAGCAGGGCGGTCAGAAACTAAGAGTGACGGTTGAGAAAGCAGAGTACATCCAGACAGGCAGTTTCACTGTTGGATGTCCCTGCGTAGGAGGATGGGGGGATACTGACAACGCTTAACGGTAAATTTAGTTGCCTTACTTGAGGTGCTCCTGAAACTTCACCATGGCTGCCGAATGGAAGACGATGTTGACCTTTGACACCAGCAGCTCCTCGTCTGATTGGCTGAGCCCCAGGTCCGGCTCCAGCAGGTCGCTTGTGATTGGTCGAAGCTTGGACTGAAAGTCTGGCTGTAGAAGCCTCAGCTGGTCAAATAACTGGGGGAAATATTAAAGCGATATGTTAGAATTTGTGTGAAGAATATTTGGAAATAACATTGACATCATCAGAGAGAAAAATTTCAGGGAAATAAATTCAAAAGAACTTTTGTTTCACAAATGCACATGTTTCTGTTGGGACAAACTAATAGCAAAATGTATTCCTTCTTTTTTTTAAAAAAAAAAAAGGCTGTTTCAATGGATTTTTGATGATATTGAGGGACACGATAAGCCTAATGTTTGTATGTTTTTGCTGCCCAAACGTGAAATCTTATGATACATGTATATGTTGATGCTAATGTCGTTCATACATGAATGTGAATCATTTCTCTACTTTGCTATCCACTATCATATCCAACTGATGCCATTACATCATCCACCAACTAATTAATCAACCAATTAGATTATCAATCAATCCATATTTGGTTTTGCCCTACCTTACTCAAGTTACTATCTGCAATCAAACTGATCCTAGACATAATCAATCCATCAAACAACCAATTAAATCATCGATCAATGAATATTTGACTGTTCCTACTATGACCTACACCATGCCGTATATCATTGACATCTGGCATCATTCAATCAACCAACTCAGATTTATTTGCGTTGGTCATTCTGGGGTTTCTGTAATTTCTGACAACAACAAAAATTGGAAGTTCTGCAAATTATAACTTATATAAGGTATGATTCACAGTCTACCAGCAGACATATATATACACAGCCCAAACTCTGACATCAACTACTAGTACTTACCTCCATGAAAAATGGAGGTATAGTTTTTGGTATGACTGTGTGTGTGTGTGTGTGTGTGTGTCTGTATGTGTTTCCGGATATTTGTGGTCAGAATAACTTTAGAACAATTGAATGAATTGTAATGATATTTGGTGTGTGGGTAGGCATTGGAAAGACAAAGGTTAAGGCTGATTTTGGGCCCCCTGGTGTGTGACCTTGGTACTGCAGCACCATCAGGTATAACATCTCTACATTTGGACAGGCTCAGAAAGTTTCTCCAATCATCCTATCAATCAATCAATCTATCTATCAATCAATAATCAAATAAATTAATTAACCAATCATCCAATCAATCAATCAATCAATCAATCGATCAATCGATCAATCGATCAATCCTCACCTTTCCCTCCACAATGCTGTTGATCCTCTGTGCTGGAGTCTGCCCAGCCTTGTGTCGCACCATCAGGTATAACGTGTCCACGTCAGGACAGGCTCGGAGAAGTTTCTCCACTCATCCAATCAATCAATCAATCAATCAATCAATCAATCAATCAATCAATCAATCAATCAATCAATCCTCACCTTTCCCTCCACAATGCTGTTGATCCTCTGTGCTGAGTCTGTCCAGCCTTGTGTCGCACCATCAGGTATAATGTGTCCACGTCAGGACAGGCTCGGAGAAGCTTCTCCAATCAATCAATCAATCAATCAATCAATCAATCAATCAATTAATCAATCAATCAATCAATCCTCACCTTTCCCTCCACAATGCTGTTGATCCTCTGTGCTGGAGTCTGCCCAGCCTTGTGCCGCACCATCAGGTATAAGGTGTCCACGTCAGGACAGGCTCGGAGAAGCTTCTCCAATCATCAATCAATCAATCAATCAATCAATCAATCAATCAATCAATCAATCAATCAATCAATCAATCAATCAATCAATCAATCAATCAATCAATCAATCAATCAATCAATCCTCACCTTTCCCTCCACAATGCTGTTGATCCTCTGTGCTGGAGTCTGTCCAGCCTTGTGTCGCACCATCAGGTATAACATGTCCACGTCAGGACAGGCTCGGAGAAGCTTCTCCACTCAATCAATCAATCAATCAATCAATCAATCAATCAATCAATCAATCAATCAATCAATCAATCCTCACCTTTCCCTCCACAATGCTGTTGATCCTCTGTGCTGGAGTCTGGCCAGCCTTGTGTCGCACCATCAGGTATAAGGTGTCCACGTCAGGACAGGCTCGGAGAAGCTTCTCCAATCACTCAATCAATCAATCAATCAATCAATCCTCACCTTTCCCTCCACAATGCTGTTGATCCTCTGTGCTGGAGTCTGTCCAGCCTTGTGCCGCACCATCAGGTATAAGGTGTCCACGTCAGGACAGGCTCGGAGAAGCTTCTCCAATCACTCAATCAATCAATCAATCAATCAATCCTCACCTTTCCCTCCACAATGCTGTTGATCCTCTGTGCTGGAGTCTGTCCAGCCTTGTGGCGCACCATCAGGTATAAGGTGTCCACGTCAGGACAGGCTCGGAGAAGCTTCTCCACCAGAACCTTGCCCATGAAGCCGGTCGCGCCGGTCACCAGGACCGTCTTCCCGTGGTAGTACTCCACGATCGACGACATGGCGGGCTTTTCTGTCAACACAAACAAACAAACACAAGTTGAAATAATGTCTTTGAAAAGGACTTCGAAGAACGGATATACAATATTAGTAGACTGACAGCCAATGTAGATTGATTGTACAAATTTACTATTGATATTTTAGCATGAATTGGCACCTATTGTTAGACTACTCCATGTTTGATCATAGTGTAGTAACAGACTGTACATATTCCTTAAGGTTTCCCAGTACTTCGACAAATGTACTGCATGTATTTGTCTTTCCTGACTGTTCCACTGCCCATGTACTGCATGTTAAGTTACCCATGTAGTTCGTCCAGACACACCAGTATATGTTATCCCTCCATGTGCAATAGTACTCGACTGTACATATTTACACTAGTCTTAGTGGTTGACAAATGTACCACTGTTGTTGTTGTTTTTAATAAAAAAAAAAGTTGGAACACAGTGTCTATGTCGGGGTTTCAGAGCAGGGTTCCAGCCTGGATGCTGTTTTAGAGTAAGGCCATGTTGATTTGATCATATGGATAACATCCATGCAGGCATTGATTTTTGGCCGTGTCCCAAAAAAAAAATTTTGGCCATTCTGTAAATTGTTCAAATCAGCTGCAAAATGAGGAAATATATGTCATACAATACAAAAAAAGTCGAAAAAATGGCTAATGAATTTGTCATAGAAATAATAAGTCCCGAAGTCAAACAAGAAAATGGGAAAGAACAGAAATAAAGAATTTACAGTTCAGTGTACCATACTCTGTGAGTCTGCGTGTTCAGTCGTTTGTTCAACCTTCTAGACCATGCACTTAGATCTCATTATGAAGGCAATTTCTTTTGCCAAACTTTTTTTTTTCGTATGCTGGTACCAGTTTTGCTGTTCCCAGAGGATTGTCATCCATATAATCAAATCAAAAGGGCCTGTAATAGCCTAATGGCCTAATGGCGAGCCAGAGAAGTGGGTCCTAACCCATTTCATTTTTTCATTGAAAATGTAAGGTAAAAAGTTTACATACTGAGGCCAAGTATACATGGGGGCCTTTTTTGTTTTATATGTCAGTTTTTGTCAGTTTGGAGGGTCATACAACATTTTTCACATTAGATCTGACATCATTACACAATTAAATACTAGCAAAGCACCATTACAATACTTGAAAATCATCACCATGCCTAATGTTCCACAATTTAGGGTGCTCAGGTCACAATAATAGCGTGATGATGACCTATTACACAATAAATAGTATAATGCAAATGCCAGAACCCTGCCGGGTGTTGAACTTCCGGTCCTGGGTCCATCCTTTGCATGAAGAGCAGTACTACTCTACAAGCAGAAGTTAGGCTATGACTGTTTTTGGCTGTTTTTTTAGGCGTTTTATCAGCCGCTCACCAGACATCAACAAAACGGTACAAATTTGAAAGCACGAGAAAAATGCCTAAAAAAACATTAAATTTTAAAAACAGCCGGAGCCTAACCTCTGCTTGGAGAGTCGGACTGATTGACCACTTGTGATTTCTAACCCCATCACAGGGACACAATTGGAATACCTGTACAATGTACTCTTTTCTGAATGTGTATGTTACCCTCAGTGCATTGGTATGCCAAGAGGCATGCTAGCCAGTGGAAATGGCTGCATAATGAAAGCCAGGCCTTGTAATGTTGTATTCGTTGTTGAAAAAATATCTGTGACAAAGTGAGGAGGGGCCTGACCTACTAACCTAGTACTAACCTTGGACTGACTTCACTTGCTACCAGACGTGAACAGCTGTGCCTAAAGTTTGCCCGATCCCTCATGGACTCTGAGTTTAGAGACTGGTTGCCGCCATCTAGGGTACAGATCACAGGCAGGGCGACTCGCAATAGCCACAAACTGTACTGTCAGAAAGCTAACACCAATCATTATCTCAAGTCCTGTGTCCCATTCCTGACCCGTCTTAATCTTATCAACCAGTATGGTCAGTGATATATTGTTGATATATTGTTGATATTGTAAATATGGTTAACAAGATACATGTCGATTTTAGATAATGTCTGTCTTACTGTTTTTAAACATTATGGCTATACCACTTATACTTCCCTGCAATTCGAAATGTTTTAATAAGAGTGTACATTGGTTTTAATTCAGTGTCAACACCGCGACCTCCAATAAAGTTATCTTGTATCTTGTATCTCTAACTCTAAGTACAATTCAACACAGCAATTTATACAGTATTTACAAAATGGGCGTGTTATACCTTTTGGCCATTCTTACGTATGTGATACTAAGTCCTAAAAAACGATGAGATCATGGGACAAAAACACAAATCGAGTCACGCATCCCACAATCGCCAAACCTACATCCCATATACCTGGCAGCCTTCCAGCTAACTCGTTATCATAATCCGAGCACTGAAATAATTATGATTCTATCTCATTAATTATGCACGATATCTTTGCTGTAACATTAGGGAGACACAAATCACCCCCACCCCTGAAGTGATTGAATAGCAGACGACACGACAAGGTGTACATACCAATCTCATGCCTCTGTCTCGTATCAGCCACATGGTGATTTAAGAAGAACTTTATTGCGCAACGATCGTACACGGTACAATGTATGGCAAAAAAAGAAGAAGAAACAAACTTATCATCCTAATTACTAAAACAAGTATCAAACTCAGTACATATGCGTACTTTCCCACACGAGTTACCCCAGCATGGAATAAACTCTCACAGAGCACAGTCAATAGCAAGTCAGTGAAAGAGTTCAAGACAAGACTGGGGCAGGAATGGGGACTGCACCCAGACAGACATGAGTACCACTTCTCATATGGATGCTACCACCGCCACAACTAGGACAGCCTTATTACCCGCAAGGGTATCGACTGGCTGTGGTTCAAGGTAAAGATTCAAGGTAAAGATATGCAGATTATGAATATAGAATGAAATTGGCATCCTGATTTTACATCATTCACCCGGACGGGAGACCTGGCGCATCCCCGTCTTGTAATTACAAATTAGCCAGCGAAAGGGTATGTCGCCCCGTAAGGGGCGGTATAACCCCGTCGTGTGTAAACATGTGCGAACATGTGTGATCACGTCGACCTATGGTGTACATACCAATGCTCACATGGACCCACTAACTAAGGGGGAGGGGGGCAGCAGAAGTTCACTGGTTCTCTATTTTAAAAATTACATACAAGAAAATTCGACCATGTATTACAACCAGATATGACCGTAGTTGTACAAGCACTGGTTGTTGGGAGGGGGGCGTATTGTTTGTCTGCATGCATACGAATCTTTTCTACTATCCATCCCATGCACATCTATAATCATTATAACTGAACTCATTGCAGTCATGCACATACTTTTCAGGCTTGGAATGCTCAGACAAAATATTCGTTTTATATTTCTCTGATTCAGGCAACCTGATCATCAATTTTTTCTATAAAATCGAAAGAATATTATAGAAACCTCCGCTCGGCATACATTTGTGTCACTTTCTACATAGGACTAGAAAGCACGTTTACTTTGCAACGGTCAACTCTTTTTTCATGCCCACCCCTCCCCCTCCCTCTTGCTAGTAGTAGACATTCACGAAGACATCGCAGACAGTGTGTATTATGCCTAACACTGAACGATGACATTGATATAAAGGCACAAATATACATCATTATTGTATACCTGCCCGGTATATATGACATATCCGTCCCGTATACACGCGTATATACCGGCGCGCCTAGCCACACCCCTGTCGGTTTCCGGGGACAACCCACAACAACAGCTGCGCGTCATGGTCAATACCAGGGGCCAACCTGACCTTGGGGAGTCTCAGATCGGTTCTTACCTTTGTTTTCCAGGTGAAGACGACTTGAAGACACCGCGCGGCTCCTTGAGCTCACCTTAGGTCGCACCTGCCATGATGTTACCTGTCTGACGTCCCGTCTTTGGATTCTGGGTGGGCGCTGCAAGGTCACCACCGCACACACACGCAACGGGTACACCGCACAAACCCTCGCCACGCCGCATCCACACGCGAAATGTTTCAAATAAAGCTTCACAAAATATCATCTTGCAGTACCGACATATAACGGCTAGTTCTATTTCTTTTCACGACGCTTATATTCCACTGTTTCTTTACTAACTGGCATTAACATCTGTCTGTAACGTTTGGATGCGGTGAACGCGTGATATGGGACGGTTTTAAAATTTAAATACCGTAGATCGTGAAATTTTCGCGTGGTTTCATTTTCGCGCTTTTCCCACTGAACTGTCCACCGCGAAATCATGGCACCACGAGTATGTGTTTGTCTTCTACTGCCAAAAAAAGTATTGATATTGAAAACACGGATGCTCTCTGCACTGGTTCGAAGAAAGTAAGTGTATATAGTGAGTCTAATCAAGGTGATTTTTAACCTCCTTGGTCTAATCTTGTAGCGAATAAAACTGCAGTTTGCAAGGAGGCTGCTAGGTGGTCAGCAATTTGGCGACTAGTCTCAGTGTCATGCTAGTTAGTTCCCAGGCCCCCAGACTCTCCCCTAACCGACCGGCATGGAAGCCCTGTTACTAGAGGGTCTGCATGCTCTTTTCCGTAAGGCGTAGGCAGCCTATTTTTATTTACCGTAACTCGTAGGGAAAACCATCTCATCTACGTAATTCGTTACTCTCCAAGCAGAGGTTAGGCTCCGGCTGTTGTTTTTTTTTTTTTTTGACGTTTTTTTTTAGTCGTTTTTATCGGGCTTTCTATTTTGTCATTTTCTTGAAGTTTTGACACAGCAAGATAAAATAAAAAATAGAAAGCCCGATAAAAACGACTAAAAAAACAGCCGGAGCCTAACCTCTGCTTGGAGAGTAGTAATTCGTAGCGAGGCGAACAAACTTAGCGTAATTGCATTCCTTGATTTAGCGTAATACGTAGGGGGTTCTTCTGAATTCAACGTAAATCGTTGTCGGGGGCCCAAATGCAGACCCTCTTATTAACTAGGATGACACTCACGCTTGTCAACAACTACCTCATGCAAAAGAATCTACTCTACTCATAATGTTCAACTGACCGCATTTTCGATTATGGTGCAATTTCAAACTTAAATCGATCAGTCCTCTGATCCTTTATCAAGTTGAAATGACCCAAAGCCATGTCACACATCCAGACCGGAAGTGTGACGTCAGTAAAGGGTCAAAGGTGCTTGGAAGCTGGTATCGGCCCCCGTCTCGGCTGAGGGAAGGTTGGTGGGCTCTGATGTAAATGGCCTCTTTCACTCCCCAGAGAAAGTAATCCTGTTCGGAATCCAGTGTCTTAACCTTGTCAACTGGACTCCGAACAGGATTACTTTCTATTTTCGTCACTTTTCATGGAAGGGCATCTTCAGAAAGACGTTTAAAGAAAGAAAAAGGACAAAGAAGAAGACTTTTCTTTTAATTTTTAAAGACATTGAATATCAAGACAATCAAGATGTAATTCACAAATGCTTGCAATATCACAATATGTCACAAAATGTCAATCTATCAAAAAACACTAACGCGACAGACAATCAGACAATATAACATTGGTAGACGCTGTTCTTACATAGTTAATCATTTAAATACATGAATATTTTAGTAAGCAGTTTGTGCACTGGGGGCATTTGGCGTGTTCTGGAGGAACTGCAGCTGGAAGCCCTCCTCACAGTCCGCATAGTTAGACATGTTAGACGCGTTGGTAGAGTTGGAGCGGGCCCTTTGCGGGTGCAGGAGGGTCGCCAGAGGGCGCACCATACTCTCCAGTCGCATCGCCGCCGCTTCTCGGACTGTTCTCGGCTTCTGTGGAGTGGTGGGGGCAACAGGGAAATCTTAAAATTGATGCGAGCGTGAGAATAAAAATGTTTAACGAAAAAAAAGAAGTATACTTCATCTTCATTATGAAATCTAAGTGGTCAGGAAGGTTGAACAAAAGACTGAACACATAGAATATAGTTCACTTAACAATAGATTCTTCATTTTTGTTCTTCCACATCTTCTTTGACCTTGGAATATTCTATGACATTAGTATTCCTTTTCCGATATTTGTTTTTGCAATCCACGGCGTATATTACCTAGTTTTGAAGCTCAGCTTTTGTACGATTTAGAGTATGGTTAACAAACGTTTTTGTTTATTTTTGAAAACGGCCGAAAATTGAAGCGTGCGTGGATGTCATCCATATAAACAAATCAACACGGCCTTATCAAAGTTATACCAGTTTATGGCACATACAGACACCATAGTATCTAAACATTGTTTCATAAATCCTAGAACAATAAAATTGCTCTATCAAGATGGCGACTCTGTGGCGACAGGTCACTAGTACTGCGTCTGTACAGAATAAACATGCAGTTACTTTTTTCTCGTAAACTCTACGTAAGTAATTGTGTGCTGACATAGACATAGTTATGTCCACTTTGTCTCTCCGTCACTGCTATAGTATATTTCCTCCAGTGTCAAGGTTTTTCAAACAAAATGTGATCATGTATGTTTGTGAAATGTAATAACTTTTAGGATTTTATGAAATGTAATTCGTTGGCACATTTCATGTGGCATTTACTACGTCATTTGCCATGCCAAGGACCAATAAAGCTCAATCTATCTATCGTGAACGCTTACTTCCGGGCACCTGGTGACGTCCTGCGCGCATGCGTAGATGAACTCCCCTACGAGCGTGAGGAAGGCGATCCCCATGCCGCCGTACACCAGCACGAACACGCCCAACATGTCCTCCAGGTCAATCACCTTCGACCCCAGCACGGATTGGTCACTTCCGCCGCATTCCTGGCTTTTGATCCTGTATGGGCAGATCATCATCGTTATCATCATCATCATCATCGTTATCATAGTTATCATTACTGCCTTCATCATCATTATCACCATCACCATCATCATCGTTATCATAGTTATCATTACTGCCATCATCATCATCATCATCATCTTGGTCATCGTCTTCTTCTTCTTCATCATTAGCATCATAACCATCATCATCGTCTCCATCATCATTCTCATAATCAATATCGTCATCACCATCAGCACCATTGGTCATAATCAGCATCAGAATCATCTCCATCAGTATGAGCATGAGCATGACCATAATCGTTGTGACCATTATCAACATCATCATTATCGTCATCGATCTCCTTAATCTTCAAGAAACTTGGATGGATGGAGTTAAGGATGGAACGTTAACGTGCCACTTGTGGTCCATCTCCCCGGTGACGCCCTGCTCCTCAGCCCGCAGGATGGCCCTGTTGAACTCCACCACGTACGGGGAGTCCTTGGGCAGGAAGAGGCCGAACCCGGTCTGCCAAAACAGCCGGCCCACCGTCTTCAGGTCACACGGCTGCCGACTCACCTGGAACAGGCCGGAAATGGATGTCAATGACTTGGATCGATGACAGTCATCTTTGTTTGTCTGATATGCCAAAAAGTAGTTACTCGGGCAGTGGTGTAGTGCTAGATCGCAAGTACCAGATAGTTCCATTCTATCATATACAGCCTCTCTGACTCCCTGTTTGAACCAGCGGGGTTCGCGATCTAGGATATAACGGTGGATTGGAGTGTCCCTGGTTGTGCTTAAGGTGGTTGAAAATGGCAGAAGAATAGCCGTTGGCGCTGGGTTTGCAATGTTTTTTGTACCTTGGTCCTTGCCTTTAGTGTCCGGCTGGTCTCACTAATGTACGAAACGTTACATGTATTGTTACATTTGTTTGTCTGAGTTTGAGATTTAGGTTCGCCGTCACTTTGCTTTGTTTATCATATCTATAAAAATGAAAATATTAAAAATAGATAAAAATTCACGGCATAGTCCAGTTCGGCACTGTCGGCGAAGAGGGCGTAGTTCTCGGTTCGAGCTTTCTCCAGCCCTTCGGCCATGCTCTGAACCACCGCATCTTTGTTGGCCTCCATGGCCTCCCCGAGCGAATGGTACGGCTCCATGCGGGTGGTCTGGAACTGCGTCCAGGATGCGTAGGGCTCAACGGCTCCGAACGATACCTCTTTCTGTGGACAGACGAACGAACGAACAAACAAATAGAATGTGAAACAAAACGTAAACCATTTAATGAAGAAACTCTTTTTTCACAACCCTTGCTGTTGTTCCAACGACGGGGACAGGCTCATGGTCATTTTTCTTAAGACGATTCTTACCAAGCTTAAGATTTACATTGAACGGCAGCTATAGGCGTCGCTGTGTGATGTACCTGAGGAGGTCATCAGGTGAGGCTATGGACCTACCTGTGTGAGGAGGTCCTCAGGTGAGTTTATGGAGCTGTCCACGTTGCTGACTGTGAGGAAGGCCGCCAGGTTCGCGGTGTAGGTTGAGGTCGCCACCAACACGCCGATGCCCCAGAAAAACGTCACGATGCGGCCTGTAGGGAAGGGAAACTAATCATGACGTGAAAATCACCACAATGTTTGTATTTAGTCCACTGTGAGATGAGTACATGATAAACAGACATTGATTTGACTTGATTCCTGCGGTAAGCATTTAAGTCTAGAACAAATACACATCCCAAATAGTATGCAAAGTAACATTGACTCAAGCAAATGGTATATGTTAGGCTTTGCAAACGTGTCGTCATTAGCATCTACTGCGTGCTCCAAAGTCCGTCGGATTCCCTACGAGTTTGAGTACGGAGGCGGTACTTACCACATACGGATCCGAAAGATTGCCCACGTTTTGGCACGTAGACAGCACGTATTGTGCCCTAAGTTTTAGTGTAACCTACCCGACAGAGACCTGGGTAGGAAGTCCGGGCTGAGCTGCACCAGCAGCACCCAAGACTGCCACATGTACTCGCAGAACCCCGCGTTCGTCCCTAGGATCTCCCTCCCGCGGTGCACATACTCCTCAGTCTCAGGGTCTCTGTAACCAATGAGATGAAAATCACACGTTTTTAAGAATAACCTACTCTCCAAGCAGATGTTTGGCTTTGTCCGCGAAACATGAAGAAAATGGTTCAAAATAGAACGCCGAAAAAACAGGCTATATATGACACGTCAAAAAATGCCAGAGGAGAATCTCTGCCTGAAGAGTAACAAGAGATTTTTCAATAAAATCTCTAGATTTCATGAAGATTTCTTAAAACATCTCGAGTTTAGTTTTTTTTTTTCTTTTAACCCTATTCAGACCGGGGGGGGGGGGGGGGGGGGGGGCTTTTGAGGCCCGCGCCAACTTCGATGTCCTATAACGGCAGAACGCCTTACGCTAAAGCCACCAAATTTGGTGAGTTTTCCTAAAATATTGTTGGCAACAATTTTGCGAAGTTTGACATATTTTCCATTTTTTCGTGTTGCCATGGCAACCGTTTGCTGACAGGCAGTTTTGCCAAAAATCACTATTTTTGGTTCTAACAATGTATTTTTCACATTTATTTGCTATATTACTGCTATTTTGTTACATAAATAAAATCTTATATTATTTAGCATATCTTTCATAATTATATATGCATAAATTATGCTAATTTGATGACGTCATCAGCCCAAAATCCAAGATGGCGGACCGTATGGCCAGATCAAGAATAACAAGCCAATTACCCCTTAAAATTTGCAACTACCTGGTATTTTTCATCAAAAACCATCTGAATGAATGAATTTAGTCTATTTCCATTGCCCTTTGTGATTATTTGTTGCAAAAAAAGTACTTTTAAAAATTCAAGGTAGTGGATATAATATGGCGGAGCCTAACTCGTATCTTAGATGTGCATGACGTCATTTTATGACGTCATTATGACGTCATCGATGTTGCTATTGGCAATACAAGTCGTAATAAACATTATTATTCTGTTATCTGCACTTGTTGTTACATTTTTGTAATATAACTTGAAGTTTTCTGAGAATACCCTTTTTTCATGGGTCCGGCCAATATAATCAAATTGATGACGTCATAATTACGTCATTTTACGTTAACGTAACGTCAAACGTCATATACTCGTCAGATATTATGTCGATATCATGTCCTAAAAATCTGGTGGCCCTACGGCACGTCGTTCAAGAGTTAGAGGACTTAGAAGTGGAGGGCCTCAAAAGCCCCCCCCCCCGGTCCAGGGATGACCAAAAAAGCCCGGTCTGAATAGGGTTAAAGAAACAAAGAAACAATCAGCGGATCGTTTTAGAAAATCTGAATATCCCCATGGTCGCTAGCTTGCCAAACTGACTGAACAAACCATGGATAAATCCTGAGTCTCTTCCGTCTCAGAGTAACGTTAAAGCTAAGGGCACAACCCGCCGTACGTGCAAATACGTCTGCGTGCCAAAACGTGGGCAATCTTTTGGAATCCGTAAGTGGTACATGTAAATACCGTCTCCGTTCGAACTCGCAGGGAATCCGACGGATTTTGGAGAACGTAGGCACGCCGTAGAGCTCTACAAGGCAAAACTTTGTGTGCCATCGGGCTGCGGATTCGCCTCCCGTACGTGCCAGTACGGGCGACGTGCCTGTCATGTACAGCCTAAACGTTTTTGAAATACATGGCGGATTTGGCCTTAGATAAAACGAACGGACAAATTGCACGTACGGTGGGTTGTGCTCTTAGCTTATAAGTCCGCTGTAGAGCACATACATATATGTACGTACCTTTTCCTGGTGACGAAGTTGGCGACGCCCTGGAAGATGGCGACTGCCACGGCCGTCATCAGGATGGTGGCCCACAGCCGACCCTCGAACGGCTTCACGAAACCCCAGTTCGACTTGCTGCCAGGAGGAAACTCAATAACGTCAAATGTATCTCATTTCAAAGGCAACGAATAAAAAGTAAAAAGTACAATACAAGGAGCAACTTCAGTTTACTGCTCGCTCCATTAAAGGTGAGGTAACGTCAGCGGCAGAGAGAGCAGGACGTTCAGCTCCTGAGATCCTGAAGGCTGCTAATTGGTACAGTAAATCTACTGTTACAACTTTCTGCATCAAACTTGCCACAGTGTAACACATGTATACAAACTCTGCTGTCTAGGGCCGCCTGTAACAGACCCTTAGGCGGGCTGCTATAACCGAGCTTTAATCAGGCTGCACTTCAAGCTGAGGGACAGAACTTGCTGCTCGATGTGCCGCACTGCATAGCACAATGCGAACAACAGCTTTTCTGCTCACCCATTCACCTATATGTGTACGCAGAGACATCCAACGGCGCCAGCAAACCGCCTTTTGTACTCTGCTATCTCAACCGTCACCGTCAGTTCCTGACCGCTCTGCTTATAAGTATTAATAAACTTACATGCGAGATCCCTTTTGAAAACTGAAAGTCCTATTCTCTGATTGGCTGACAGCTGGTTTGTGGCGACACCCACAGGAACTGATGGTGACGGTTGAGATAGCAGAGTACAGACAAGAGGCGGTTTGCTGGTGCCGTTGGATGTTTCTGCGTAGGAGAAAGTGCTCACCTAGTTTGAGACTTGCGCATGGCCAGCGTGACGCCGTTGGCGTAGAAGGGCAGCGTGAAATCCCCCACGGACTGGCGCCGCGACGTGATTGACACGATCGCCACGGCGAGGTCAGCCGTCTGGGGAGGGGAACAAGAACGTTAGGATATATAGGCTTAACTCTGGCATTTGCTCGTGACCGAGCATGAAGTTTATGTCAGACCAGCCTCAGTTTAATACTGTTTGTGCTTGACGATGTCTCGTGTGGCTGCTCAAGACCAGGGCAAGGTGGGGTGGTGGGCGAGGAAGGAGGAGCTGCTCCATGTTATCTGTCCCCTGAATTATGGTACGTCTCCACTCGGTGCGGTTCTCAGCGAGTGAGCGAGAAAGATTTTGTGGATGATATCGACTGCAGAGTCTTCATTCACTCATCTTCCCATGCTTCATTCATTCAGTCATATATTCATTTATTATTCATCCATTCATTCATCATTAGTGCGTTTATTTGTTCGGCATCCCTTCATTTTTCCAATAATTCTGATTTTTTGATTTTATTTATTTTGCACAATCATTAAAAAAGTTAACATAAAACAAATTAAAGGATGAAAGTACATGCAGGGGGGAAGAAAAAAGCCTCGTGGCTTGTACAAAGTCTTCCTCCAAAGTAACAAATAGACGTGAAAAAATTATACATTAGACAATAATGTAACCAAAAGAATTATATCAATTAACAAAATGGAAATAAATCATAATAGTTCAATAAATGATAACTAATGCAATATCATAACGGCGAAATGAATGAAATGATGTAATAAGAATATAACATTGAAAGAGAAGTAACAACTGACAATGAATGGGAGATTAATTAAATGTTTGATTATCTAATAATGACTTTTTTAACAGGTTTTGAAGATGGATGGTGAATGACTAAGATGTAAGGTTTCATTTAAACTATTCCAGATTTGCGGACACCTGAACAGCATGGAAAAACTTTCTTTGTTGTGTTTTTACTTGTATCTGTATTAAATGGTTAGACTGTCTGGTATGGTACTGATGGTGGTCTGAATTGTGATGGAAAAGGTTCTGGAATTGCTTTGGTATACAAGAACTATTAATGGTTTTGTGAACAAAAAGGCAACTTTGCAGTTGTTTATATCATATATAGTTAATACTTTTAAATTACGAAACAAAGATGCAGAAGGAATGTATACGACACATTTGAGACTATTCGGACGAAGCGTTTCTGCAGAAGAAGTAGAGGTTAAGTGATGTGGAGTATGTACTCGCCCATACGATGTTACAATATGCAAGATAGGGATATAGTAAACTATAGTATAATATCATATATGTTTTAGAAGATAGTAGCGTTGCGATTTTTCTGACAATACCTATGTTTTATAGATTTTTTTGCAAATAAGGTCAATATGTTTTTTCCAGGTAAGTTTGTCATCAATGGTGACACCTAAGAAACACGTGTGCGTAACTTGATTAATTGGTGTGTTATTAATAGCTATTTTAACATTTTCCTTATTGTATTTTTCTTCCCTGCAAAAATAATGAAATTTGTTTTCTTGACATTTAAGGATAATTTGTTAATTGGAACCATTTGTTTACTTTGTCTAATTCTCTGTTCATTTACTGACTAATATACCAAGGTCAGAATGTGATGAAAACAAGTTAGTATCATCTGCAAATAGTAGTGCATATAGTTCATCAGATACATTAGCCAAATCGTTTATATATATGAGAAATAATAGAGGACCAAGAATAGAACCTTGAGGGACGCCACAGGAAATTGATCTTGTATCTGAGGAGTAGGTATTATTAGAAACATACTGTTTTCTGTTAGATAAATAGTCTTTTAGCCATGTTAAAACATATCCTTGAAAGCCATAGCAGTTAAGTTTTTCTAATAGAATTTTATGGTTCACGGTGTCGAATGCTTTCGACAAGTCCAGAAACACACCAATGGTGAATTCATTCTTTTCTAAGGCCGAGGTAATTTTATCTACTAATTTCAAAAGTGTCATATATGTTGAATGGTGTTTACGGAAGCCATATTGGTGTTCATGGAGAATGTTGTTATCTTCTAAGTGCTGTAGAATTCTCTTGTATACTAATTTCTCTAGGACTTTTGAAAATACCGGCAAAACTGATATGGGGCGGTAATTTGACAGTAAACAGGTGTTTCCCGATTTGAAAAGCGGTATGACTTTGGCTATCTTAAATCATTTGGGACCATACCAGTTTCCAAGGACAATTTAATATATACGTGAGGGGCTCTAGTATTGAGCTGCTGACTTGTTTTATTAAGGAGGTGCTTAATTCATCATTACCAGGAGCAGAGTTCTTAAGATTACAAATAATAGTCTGGACTTCGGATGCAGTGGGTGTTTCAAAGAAGCTATAAGATGGGTAGACATTGTTAATGAAAGATAGAGGAGAACAGGCAGTCTTGTCGATCTTTTTACCTAATGAGGGTCCAATATTACACAAAAAGTTATTGAAGGCATCTACAATGTCTTGTGGGTTTGATATTTCATATGTGTCGTCACAGAGTTTGCTAGGAAGGACATTCGATTTCTTTCTTTTATTAAGAAGCTCGTTTATCAATTTCCATGTGGTTCTTATGTTATCTGTTGTCTCCTTGAATCTTTTGTGATAGTGATTCCTTTTAGATAAGCGAATTAATGTGTTGAATTTATTTCTGTAAGTTTATATGTTTGGAAAGAAGTTGGATTTGGATTCCTTACATATTTTTTGTATAACTTGTTTTTCTTGATGGACGATTTATGAAGCGCAGGAGTGAACCAGGGTTTGTTCTTTTCTACATTACGTTCGGAGTGAGTAACAATCGGGAAACATTCTTCAAACAGAGAAGTAATGACTTGAATAAAATGACTGTAGGCATCATTTGTGTTAGAGTAATTGTATAATTTGTCCCATGTTACATCCGCTAATTGGTTTTTGAATTTAGTGATATTGGAACTAGTAAATTTGCGCAAACGTCGTTTTGTACTATTAGTTTTACTCACATCGGATTTACATTTCATTATGTAAAATATAGGTAAATGGTCCGAAATATCTGTTACAAGAGTGCCAGAAGTATAGGATTCAGATAAGGAGTTTGTTAATATATTATCGATTAGGGTCGCAGATTTGTCAGTTATTCTTGTTGGTTTGGTGATTGTGGGATACATACATCACGAGAATAGCATATTTAAAAAATCTGTCGTTAGAGTATGTCTTTCATTTTTTAGTAAGTCTATATTGAAATCGCCAAGAAGAAAACATGTTTTACCTTCCTTACTTATTGTATCCAGTGTTGTCGCAAGATGACTAGTAAAGTCCTTAATATCCGTGTCAGGCGGTCGATATACACATCCTAATATCATAGTCTTACGAGTAGGAGAGGAAGACACTGGAAGTTCAATAAAAATGGACTCCACATTTCCCTCATGCGAATGTATAGTTAAATCGTCCCTTTGTACAAACTCAAGATTTTCGCGTATAAAGAGAGATACTCCACCACCACTCTGTTCGATCTACAACGATGTACTGAGGTATAGTTTGGGAAATCATACAGTTGAAGAGTACTTTGAGTTAGCCATGTTTCAGATAAACCTATAATAGAGAAGTCATGATTTAGAGTAGATAGATAGTGGGTAAAATTGTCGAAATTTCGCGGGAGACTTCTAATGTTTAGGTGCAACGCTGAGAAAGCGTTAGTGTTATGGCCTGACTTAAGGCACATGGAGTTAAACTGATCTTCAGTTCAATTCATTCATTCATTCACCCATCCATCCATCCATCCATCCACCCATCCATTCCTGACGCACCCCGGAGACCACGTCTCCCACCATGCCGGTCCAGTTGCCGGTCTCCTCCCTGTACCGCCCGTACTCCCCGTCTGCCACGGCGTACAGCGAGTACGTGAAGCCGAGCTCTGATGACAGCCAGGCCAGCAGGTCTATACAGAAGCCTGCAGATGGAAAAAAACAAACAAGTGTGGCATTAAAAAGAGATTGCCATGGCGAAGGTGAATGTTTGATTTTACTTTGTATAACAAAATGTTGACATAGAGTCCATTCCAAGACACCATGCGGATGTTTGTTGCCATTCTTTAGAATTGATTTTAAAGTTTTGTAATTATATGTCTAGGACATTTGATACTTCAGAAATATTTTTAACACTGTTTCAACTTTATAAATATTTCCCTGGTCCTGTAAAACTTTGGAAATATTCATGGTGTGGAATTGGATACTTCTAATGGTTTCTAAATAATGATAACAGCATTTTACCATCATTTACCATTTTCTACCATTTTCTACCATTTTTTGTAAATGGTTCAGTGGGCTGGGAAGATAGCAATTCACACATCCTTGCATAGTATGGTTGGGTGCCATGCAACAATGGCCCACCACAAATGATCCACCAGTGCCCAGCAGGGAAATCTAAAAATATACAGATGCAACAATAGGGCTTACTTTTATGGGGGCAATAAACTAATCTTATCATTTGGCCAGGTTTACCATTTTTTGTAAAAATTTGTAAATGTGAAATAATCACAGAGAGGTTTCACAATTATTCTAAATAAAGATATTTCTGTACAGTTACTTTCAAAATGTTTATAAAATATTCAAAGGAATTCAAATAAATGAGTATTTTCTTAGTCAATTTTTTGAAAATAATTTAATTATTGTGGCTCAGATATTCTTTTATTCAAAATAATTCAGACTAATCATAAATATCGCCAAAAAACCCTCATGGTGTCTTGGAATGCACTCTAATATTTGTTCAAAGCACAATAGGTGAACAAGTTAGGCAATTGCAATCCCAGGCGATTCCAGAGATATTTCTGGTCTGTACATGTGGCTTAACTAACAAGAAACAACACACGAGGTTTCTCTCCAACCTTGGAATCTGTCGTTCCCCGTCAGGACGTTGCCTTCTGGATCGACATCCGAGACCTCCACGAAGCCTGGCGCGGCGATGGTCACCACCTGCAGGTGTCTGGTGCTCAGGTCCGAGACGAACGGGGCCACCTCGGTCTCTCCGCCGGCCAACCGGACCTCCGCGCCCGGGAGGAGGGTCAGACCCCCCGGCTCGTCCCACGAACCAACCTGGTGCAAACGGGGAGAGACGGAGAGAGTTAACGTCCTATTCCGAGAGGGACGGGGTCACCTCGGTCTCTCCGCCGGCCAACCGGACCTCCGTCCCCGGGAGGAGGGTCAGACCGCCCGGCTCGTCCCACGAACCAACCTGGTACGGACAGCGAAAGACGGAGAGAGCTAACGTAACGTCATTTTCCGACATACACGCACGGGGCCACCTCGGTCTCTCCGCCGGCCAACCGGACCTCCTCGCCCGGTAGGAGGGTCAGCCCGCCCGGCTCGTCCCACGAACCAACCTGGTACGGACAGGGAAAGACGCGGAAAGTTAGCGTAACGTCCTATTCCGACCAGCACGGGGCCACCTTAGTCTCCCCGCCGGCGAGTCAGACCTCCGTCCCCGGGAGGAGGGTCAGGCCGCCCGGCTCGTCCCACAAACCCACCTGGTGCAGACGGGGAGAGACGGAGAGTTAACGTAACGTCCAGGTCCGACACACACGGGACCACCTCGGTCTCCCCGCCGGCCAGCCGGACCTCCGCGCCCGGGAGGAGGGTCAGGCCGCCCGGCTCGTCCCAAGAACCAACCTGGCACAGACGGGGAGAGATGGAGAGTTAACGTAACGTCCAGGTCCGACACGCACGGGCCACCTCGGTCTCCCCGCCGGCCAACCGGACCTCCGCGCCGGGAGCAGGGTCAGGCCCCAGGCTCGCCCCACGAACCAACCTGGTACGGACAGTAAAAGATGGGGAGAGTTAGCGTAAACGTCCAATTCCGACACGCACGGGGCCACCTCGGTCTCCCCGTCGGCTAACCGGCGCGGACCTCCGTCCCCGGGAGAAAGGTCAGACCGCCCGGCCACGAACCAACCTGGTACGGACAGGGAGAGATTTGGAGATAGCTAAACCAAGTGTTGCAGATGTTGTTTGTGTGCCTTGCATAAAATGTCCCGCGAACGCCGACCGAGCTGCCCCAAATCATCCGAAGCCCGCGTAATCGCCCAAACACCGGTCATGCTCCGGCCGAAAATGTCCATTTGGACCTTGCAAAGTCAGCCGTATCAAATCATAGATTTGGAAAGGTGGTCTAAACATAAGTACAAAAAGTCCCCGATTGAATTGTACGTTATGGCATTTCACAAATCTGCACAATGACATGCGACCGAAAGTGTCATACAGGACACCAATACCCGAGGCCTGAAGATAGAACATAACGATTATACATTGCAATAACTTTTTTAAAGTAATGTGACACGAAAACACCAAACTCACCGTTAGCCAGCCGTCCTCTCTGAGGTTAACGATTTCGTACTCGGTGTCCGCCCGGGCCCCGCTCGACGTGAAGCGGATCGGACCAGTCACTCCGCCGGTGTCAACCTGCAACATTGGAACATCGGCCGGGCATCGGTCAACAACGCAACCAGACGCGATCTTTCAAAGCTAAGCTGCTTTTCCGTAACACAAAACAAGTAAATTTTACAGTATGCACATACACTCTGAGTGTATGCTCATGTCAGGTACTAAAATTCCAGGTGTTAAATGTCAGGTACTAAAATTTAATTTTTGACGGTTTCTTATAATGGGACTGAAACAGTAATACGTATATCAAGTCTATATATCAGTTCCGTATTGACCTTTTTTTGGCTTCGGTAAGTTTGCGGGAAAGATGATTCCTACCGTTGTGTAGCCTGTTTATTGAACTGAAAACGAAACGACCACAAACATCATCTAAGCCAAAACAAAGTGTCGATGCGGAACTCATACGGACTTGATCAAGTCGACGTATGGTGTTTTAATTTGCAGTTTATTCAAAATATTGTAGTTTGAAACAGTCGACATGTCGACTTGATATCCCAAAACACCCTCTTTTAAAAAGCAACGGATATAGGTTACCCCACGGATAAAGGTGAAGTAGCGTTACCTGTTTGAGGAACTGCAGCATGGTCGGGCCGTCTGACCACGGTTGTGCCGTACCTCCCACGCATGCGCAGTCTAAAGGTTGCGGCGTTAGCGTCACGGCGTGTTCCGTAGCGTTCCGCAGTGCGGAGGCAAGAGCCAGGACTGCGTCCGCCCAACGCGCAGTGTACGGCTGGGGAGGGGTGGGGAAGAAAGAGAAAGTAAAGAAATAAAGGGATCTTGAATCATATAGTAAATTAGGTTCTTTAGGCACAACCAGGGAGTACTTACTTCCAACGTTTTCAACTGATGATGGTGTCTGACAGACACCGAAACGTTGGAAGTACGTACTCCATGGTTTTGCCTAAAGAACCTTACCTTACCTTATTCCTTAGTTATGCTTAAAGAACCCTACCTTACTATATGAATAATTGCTAACCTGATGAAGTTATTTAGGGATGTTGAATCAGTTAAGCTCACCGAAGAGCTAATCTTCCACTGGGCAGACGATTCGTACTCAAACAGGTGTTAGCTACACCTCAATTTTTATGGCGGTAACGAGCAAATTTTGTGCGTCTTTCCCAACTTGGAATATTGACTATCGAATGATAAGTGTCAGATAAAATTAAGTGTCAGGTGGTAGCCTGCACCAGGTCGCTGGAAAAATGGTAGAAACTAGCCCAATGCTTTGGCATGCTATATCAGTCTATTTGGCCAATTTCTACTATTTCTACTATTTTTTTTAGCATTCATGCAGTGAGCCCCCTTGGAAATCAACTCCCAATAAGTTGAAGGGGCTACCCACCTGTCTGAAGATCAATAAATAAACTAATTAATAAATTCTGTAAAGCCTGGTGGAGGCAAGTCAGGTGGTTTGGTTTGATTTGTGTTCGATACAGATCTCCATTAGTGACTGATATGTCACTATTCTTCCTGGAGTCCGGGTGATTTATAGAGAATCACCTACTCTAGACGGAAGGACTTGCACCATCACACACCGCACCGTCACCCTAGCCGAAGCTAGGTACTCATTTTGACCTGAGTAAAGCGAGGAAAGCCGAGTAAAGCCCCTTTCCCAAGGGCACAAGACCGGTGACACGGCAGGATTCGAACCCCAGACCTCTCGATCCGGAGCCAAACACGCTGCCGCTGCGCCACGCGATCTGACAATGGTTCTTACCCCGATGAAGTCTCCCCCTGCCCCGGGGTAAGCCGCCGGGTCTGCCGAGCTCCACTTCTGCAGGAAAGCCTCCCCGTGCGAGCCGTTACTGGCGGGCGGCCTCGGGCCCACCAGGCCCCGCAGGTACTCCGGCACAGTCCCGTTCGCTCCGCCGCTCACGGCATCCTGTGGTACAATAACGAGAAACGTTTGGGACCGCGTTGTTAACAGCGAGGCCTAGCTGCAATACGAAGTAAACCAATTGTTACCCTGAAGAATATGCTATAATTTCTTTGGATGTAAGTAGATAACTTTTATTTGCTGCTCAAAACAATAAGGATTTCAAGTAGCAGGGCTGTCCTTACGGCCAAGGACCAACAGAATTTGGCTTAGGACAACTCATTGTGTGCTTGGGACAACTCTATCTTTAAACGGTAGTATTTGGCAGAAAATGTATTCCTTTCATATTTGTCCATTTAGGGTTTGTTTATGTTGCAAAGATAAACTTGTAAAGTGCACTTTCTGCTGATGTCATGCCACTGATATTGCTAGCATTTTCTCGTAGAAAAGCTGAGTCCCAAGCTCCTTTCGGTTTGAAGTTCTTTTCGGGACTAATTTAGGAAAGAAGTAGAGAAACACTGAGAGAAAACAAAGTTAGTATCGAGGTCTGAGTAGAACTCACGAGTCCGGTGATGCCGTCGCTCACCACCCATGCCCATCCGGCCCCGGTCATTCCCAGCGAGCTGGCCTCGTACAGAATCTGCTGCGCGTACCCCGCAAGGCAGTGCAGCACGATGATACGGGCTCCTGCAGAAACATACAACACGGTATCATCACAGAAACATACAACACGGTATCATCACATAAACATACAACACGGTATCATCACAGAAACATACAACACGGTATCATCACAGAAACATACAACACGGTATCATCACAGAAACATACAACACGGTATCAGCACATAAACATACAACACGGTAAACTTGGTATCATCAGAGCCGGCCTCGTACAAAATCTGCCGCTCATACCCCGCGAGGCAGTGCAGCACGGTGATACGGGATCCTGCGGAAAAAAATACAACGTGCTGCTGCAGTACCAAGGTCAACAGATAGGGGGCCAGAAATCTACCTTCACCGTCACACTACACCTACTACCTACCTACCAAAAATTATCGCAATCCTGCCAATGGTTCTTCAGATATAACACCACACACAGTGCGGACACAAAAACACGATGTCCATAACAGTAGCAACAACGTTAACGCGGAGGCGTGGTCATGTAGAACACACTGCCAGAAGTTCAGTCGGATTCAGTTGATGTTAGAGCCGAAACTTCGGCCAGAGACCACTGATCTTGTGCCTTCGGGAAAGGCACTTTAAGCTTTACATGACATTCCTCATTCCACTCAGGCGAACATGAGGCCTGGCTTTGGCTAGGGCCGTCCCTCGGACAGGTTAAAACACTCACCATACTTACCAGGTTCCAGTCCTGACTGCATGTGTGACATGAAATAAACCTACCCGTGTTTTTGATGACTTCCAGTTGCGTGGTGACGGCGATGTCGGTTGGATCTTCGGTCGGGTCGAACGACTGCATGGTGTGGACACGCCAGCCCTTCCGCCCCGCGATCAGCTGAAACTCCACCAGCCCGTGTGTGCCTGAAATGTGAACACGCCAGTCAGCGATAGCAGACTTCACCCCCTTTACCCAGCCTTCCGTCCCGCGATCAGCTGAAACTCCACCAACCCGTGTGTGCCTGATCAAAATGTGCATAGCCATCAGGTCTCATGTCTCTCCAGGGACGAAAAAGATAAGTAATGAGTTTCCGGTTAGGTCACGACCTCTTTTTGCTGCCGGGTCCCGGGTTGAATTTAACCCCGAGTTCCAGCTGCCTGTGCCCTAAATAGCTACTAGTTAAACTACTTTCAGGCGTGTCCCCGGGAAGTCACACACGAAAGTGCAGGGAAAAGGCCGTAATAAACTACCATGAGGGGTCCATTTTATTTTTCTTTCTGGACAGTAGCACAACTAAGTGCTTTCAAATTTGTAGGTCACAATTTCAAAACGGGGCCCTTCCCGGTAGTTGTCGGGCTCTTTCTTTTCTTTTCTTTTTTGGTGCTTTTTCGGGTGTGACGCCTACATGGCTCAGGCTGTTCGGTGAAATGAAAAAAAAAAGAAGAAATTTTCGTATCAAGAAACATGCACATGACTAATTATTTTTTACGTCTTACGTGTTTCGTTCGCTTATAAGTTCCCATCCTCCTACGCCCGGTCCCCAACGGCACTAGCCTATTGACCACAAGGAGTTTCGACACGACTGTGGTCCCTCTGCGTAGAAGAATGATACGTTTTATACTACTTTTCTTACACATGCTGTCAGACCGGGCCTTGGTTTGGAAATGTACATGTGACGTTAGATTTTAGTCAGCATGATCGTACCGTAGTCGTCGTTTGAGACGAAGATGCTCACGTGATCCCAGCCGAAGTGTTCGACCAGGTCCACCAGCGCCACGCCCAGCACGCTGTCCGGCCAGGACATGCGCAGTAGCATGGGGAACTGTCTCAGGTTGTCCAGGGTCGGGTCGGTGGCGTCGGGCGCTATCTGGGGCAGGGACAGGCCCGAACTCACCGGGCTGGTCGCCTTTACCTGCAGGGGTAATTGTATGATAGAAAATGGACGAAGACGTTATAACGCGTTATATAAGAACTAAGTTGATTTATTTTATTTTACTTTACGTATGCAAATCACTGTTTTTCAGTTTACCATATGTTTGTTTTCTGTTATTTCAAAGTTATAATTTGTATAATTTGTACATTTCTGTTGCAATTATTTCTGTATTGTTTTAATGTGGACTCCAGGAAGACTAGTGTATTTCACTAATGGAGATCTAAATAAACCAAACCAAACCAAACGTGTATTTTGCATATATATCCTGTATATACCCCCCCCCCCCCCTTCTTTCCTCTGACGGGGTTATCTGGGGGTAGCAGCAATGTCTACAGATGTAGATATCCACAGGTCGCATTACATACATTATCGAATGATTGAGGTAGGGACCAAGGTGGTACATATTTCACTCCATAGACATAGAGCCCTATCTAATATTGCCTTTTCTAAGTTCTCAAAATCAATACCAGAATCTGTAGTTCAAGTTTTCCATAATGCCATTAAAAGATTAAAGTTCTTCAAAGAACGCCATGATAAAAAAAAGACACCTTTGTATACCTGTGACGACAGCCTTGGTCCGATGACGGCCACGATACTTTTCGACGCTTGGACGCAACCTGGAGGCAGAACATAAATAGTCGTGTTGGTCGTGTCGCATGCATTTGTTAACGTTTGGCATGTGTTCATCGGCAGTTTAAGATCAGCTTCCCATTCTAGTGACGCTGAAGAAGAGTGATGGATGTCACTCGAAACGTCCGGAAATATATCGCCTTTTTAAAAATCTATAGTTGAAGAGATTGAACTGTATTTGAATATTGTTTAGCTGAATGTCTAACCTTCATACACACAACTTCCCATTGGTGTTGTCAGAAACGCAAAATAATTATGTGTCGACACTCTTGCTTGAGTTGTTTGATCAATCAACGGTCGTCATTTCACTTGTTATCTAAACGGTTCTTCATTTCAGAAATCGAAGAGCTCCGTCCCTGAATTACGTGAATGAAAACAGTATCTGTCTCTTTATCAACCCGTCAGATCTCCCAAACCAAAAATTACTCTGTTATTACGATTATCATAGTTTATTGCAAATTTTTACCCGATTCTTACCCGTGCATCATTTGTTGATGCGTGGCGGCTCCAGACAGTTCAGTCTAAAGACTAGCTCTAAATTGTATAACTTGTTGGGTTCGACTTCTTTTCCTGAGACAAAGGGGAAGGATCCCACCCTTTCTATACTGTGTGGGTTCTGTGATGATAGGAGGAGGGTATTTTCTTTTTCTTTCTTTCTTTCTTTTTCTCTTTCTTTCTTTCTTTCTTCGGAGAAGTTATTAAGTCAGTGCGACGGTATGAGACACAAACTTTCTTTCTTTCTTTCTTTCTTTCTTTCTTTCTTTCTTTCTTTCTTTCTTTCTTCAAAGTTATTAAGTCAGTGGACCGTATGAGACACAGACTTTCTTTCTTTCTAAGTTTTAATTCTTTTTGTCTGTAAAACACGGAGAAGTTATTAAGTCAGTGCGACCGTATGAAACACAGACCTTGTCTGATCATGTCGAAGAAGGCCAGGGTGTCCGTGGAGTTCTCGGTGTACTCCAGCGTGACGCTGGGAACGAGATTGTTCTCGTTCACATACTCCACAGCCAGTCTCAGCGCCGATAGGTCCACAGGGTCGTCCGTCAGTGCGCCTGCGCGAAGGGATAGAATCTTTAGATCTTTATCTTAGAAAGTTCTCTTTTCACCTTCGCCAAGAAGGTTATGTTTTCGGTAGCGTTTGTATGTATGTATGTAATGTATGTATGTATGTATGTATGTATGTAGTATGTATGTAGAGATAATCAAGAACGCATGGTGGATTGTATTGATATTCGGTATGTGAGTAGGTCTTGATGAAACCTGGAAACGATTACATTCCCCCCCCCCTGGCCGCCTGGTTTGGTACTGCAGCGTAACTTCCTGGCTTGATATATCGAGTTCTGAACATGCTGCGTTTATTTCAGCATCAAATGCTGAAGTACGGAATAGAGTCAAGCAAAACATTGGTGCATTACGAAGAACTCCTAATCGCAGTAAAAAAAAAAGAAAAAAAAAAGAAAAAACTGACGTGCTATCACTTAGTGGCATGGTCATCAGGATAAGCCAACACTATATCATATAAGGGACGTCCGGGGAGGATTAGATGGGAGAATGATAATATCAGAGAATGGACAGACACTATAAGTGAAATATTAAGAACAGAAAATCGAGAATCGTGGAGAAAACTACTTGGCTTCTGTACATGTGATGCGCTAACGGTCAAATAGTTCAGCCTATAACGTTATATGAGACGAGTTTTTGTTTTGTTTTCATGGGCTTATTGATCTGCAACATTATCTAATAATTCTTAACGGAATCGAATGTAACTCATAATCTTACCGAATCGCACAGTTGTGCCCGCTGCCATCACAAAGGCCGCCAGCAGCAGGAGCATAGAAACAGGTTCGCAACTTCCTTTCGGCATACCTGACTTGCGGCGGTTCGGGGCAACTTCGGATTTCAATGAAATGTTACTTGAAGTAGATAGGACGGCATATGCGCGTTAATGTCATAAACACGCCCCCTAAAGGTGGGGTCACACCTGCGTATATATTTAAGTCCGTATGTGGCGCGCATGGGAGTATTCGCCTCAACCGGTAACCAGGCCCCACAGGTCGTTGGAAAAATGATAGAAATTGGACAAACGTAAACAGGTAACATGTGAGACGAGTTAGATGGGTCGTCGTGACCATACTTCTCGGTCAGCTAACTCATCTGGCATGTTATGTATCTATATTTGTCCAATTTGTACTATTTTCCCCGCGACTTGTGGAGCCTGGTAGAGACTAAGAGCTTCATACGCACCTCAAACGGACTTGAATATATACGCATGTGCGACCCCACCTTAAACAACAGTGTAAGTAACAGCGGGGTTCAAGTGCCACCAAACTGACCGCTGCTAACGGTTCGACCTTTTGGAGCAGTGGTTAGCGGCGTTGGGTTTGTGAGCTGGTGGTCCGGGTTTAAGTCCCGGGCGGCCCGTTTCTACTCGCCTCTTGTGTTTCACAGCTGACGTTAAGAATTAACGGACCCGTCAAACCTTTCTTTCGTTGCACTTGTTCAAAGTAACAGTGCCTGAATGCGTCAAGAATGCAATGTAACATCAATAATGGAAACCTAAGAATTAAGTGGGTTCTAGTAGCAACATTGCCGGCAAAACAAACGAAGACAAGGAAGATTATTGTGAATTTGTCTTACCTGGGATCGCAGGGAAATACATCGTACACGTTCTGCGGTCGGTGACCTTAGGTGTTCGATCGAACGAGGGAACGTTCGAACGGCGTTCCGCGGTGGTGGCGGGTGATGTAAGGCCACGACGGTCTTGTCACCTCCTACTGACAGAGTATTGTAATGCTGTTCGTAGCTGTACGAGTATCTCATTATACCTTTAATTTTCTGTATCCGTATGTAGTCCGGCATGCGCTCTGCCAGTATGTGCGAGATGATGCACGTCGTTGTTTTTTTGTACACCATATAACAGTAACATAATATTAATGCAATATTTCAGAAATCACAAGTGTTTTTATGGTTATTGTGGAACGGGTTGTTTGGGCGTTCGGTTATCCTCAAGCAGATGTCGGATTATTTTGTAAGTAACGGCTTGCTATTATCTTTTCTAATAGTGAATGGAAGTTAATATAGTATAACGTGTTACGTCCGGAAAGCTGAACCCTTAACCCCGAAAAATCCCAAGTTCGACTTCAGAAGTTCTCTTCGTGCAAACGCCAAGATTACAGGCCAGGACTTGTTCTACTAACTCCGTACCTATCAAGCGCGGGGCACGTTATGTGTTACCATTCAGACTACGTTACTTGGACATAAACCTTAGACGAAGCGAAGAAATTATAAAACTTAACAGTTGCAGGGATATAGGACTACCAATTTTGCCCTCTAATTCAATTTCTCATCACTTGCCCACGCCGATATTTTCTTAACTCGCTACGCGATACTCAACCTGGTTATGTAAAGATCATGCAGCCACTTTGGCTACAACAACAACTTGTAAATACAAGCTAAAAATATAATTACGGTATAGAGAGATGAAATCTGAATCGTGTGTATTATTTTCTTTATTACAGTAGTTCATATACTATAGTATTTCAACATTAATAGCTGGCACTGGACTTTTTACAACAGCTACGAAATTATACCGCTAATTAACAAAAAGCCACATAAACTCAATTTTATGACACTCTCATGAGAGAAACAAAATCTTATGTGACAGTTTAAGGAGAAATAATACTTACTGTAAAGTTTCAATCTCACTGCACTTGTATCAAGCTTGCGTCACTGTGGGGTTCGAAAGATACTCAACGAATTTCAGAGATAAAGAACAAATTCTCTTGCTTTTTTGTCTATCTTTTCATCTTCAAAGTTATACTTTTACATATTATGCAATATCTAAATTATAAAAAATCAGAGAAAATGAAAAAAAATTGTGACGCAGTGAACGAACCCCACAGTGACGAAAGCTTGGCACAAGTGCAGTGACAGTGCACCTTAAGGGTGTGAATGTAGGTGACATGCTATAACAATAACATAACCACTGTTGTTGTGATAGATGCAACTCCCTTACATTTTAAAAGGGAGAAAGAAACGTGCCTATGGCAATGTATATATGACATAAAAGAAAGCTTATGTGGCCTCACATAGACTGATTGAGCAACACTCTAGCATCGTAAATAATGTATGATATAACTGTTCTGTATTTTGGAAGAAAAGTTTTCATATGCCTAGGAAGTAGGCAGCAATTTACATCAATGCAACTTACAATCTATGCTCAAGTATAACATTACAGTTGGAATGTGCCTAAGCAGTATCCTGTGTCTCAACTTTGACCCTCTTGGGGTCATAGGTCTCCTGTTCACCTCTGCCCTTTGACCTCCCAAACCTGGTCCCATTTTGTTTCTTTCTGCTGTTAGTTTTGTCCCCCGTCCAGTCCTGGATAGCTGAACTGTCTGATTCTAACACAGGTGACCCGCCGTCTCTCAGAGGGTCGATACTCGGACTCGTCTGAATTTCCAGGTGTTTTGTTGACCCCGAGTCCTACTGCCGCCCTGCCATTGGTCCGCCGCGACCTCAGTGCCCTTTGACCCCGCATGACCCAGCCCCGAGAAGTGGTCGTCAGGGAACAGTCCCCGGTTCACCTCCGCCCAGAAGTCCTTGATGATCTGATTTTCGTTCTGGGAAAGGCTGCCTTGCTCGAGCTGCCCTGTCTGGTCGGAACCCCGCGCCCCCCTCCCCTCCTGCTCTGTTGCCCCCCCACCAGACATCATCTCCATGACGTAGCTCTGTAGCTGCTCGGGCAGTCTCGCCACGCTCGGGTGTTTGGAGTCCCACCGGTGCTGCACCGCTGCCTTCCTCTTCCTGGCCCCTCCGACCGCCGCGGTCTCACCGCCTCCGGAGGTCCGCCCAATCTGCTCCACGGAGCCTTCATTGCTGCCTGGTCTGTCCTCCACGGAGTTTTCTCCAACGGGGGACACCCAAACATTTTTCTCCCGTTCCGCCGAGATCTGGTGGCTCTGCTTGGCCGTTGGGCGGGCTTGTCGGGCTCTCTTGTTTGACAGCAATAATCCGGCCGTCCTGGCCACGAATGTACGTACAAGAGGGAGTCTTGCTGTCGTCCTCAGGGGAGGGATACTCTTCCTGACCATGAGAGAAAACGGCGTCATGCTCCTTTGCGTCCCCTGACCCCTGCACTTCGACTTGGTCCTCGGGGTCGTCGGAGGTCAGGAGGTCGCGGATGCTGGAGAAGCCGGTGCCGTCGGATGGGGCGTCGAGGTCGGGCTCACTGCCACTCATGGATCGTGCGGGATGTGCGGTGTTCTGTACACTGATGATGCCCTTACACACACTGCTGTGGGCCTTCAAGTTACGCTTGTATCTGGGAAATGGAGGGAAACATTCATCAATTATCACAGCGCAAAACAGCGACGGAAACAGTGAGCCAACCTTGGGTAAAAATGTCTGAAAATGAACTTTTCTTAGAGGCTACAGAAGGTGTATCTGTTACAGCTTTCTTTTTACATGTAAATGAGTGTCACAGCTTCTCAATGTATCCATTTGTTGTGAAATGTCATTTGAAGAGGCAGAAAATGCAGGGTTGATGATAATGTGACTTTGCACAAATGTCTGCAACAGAAGGGGTCCATGAGTCATGGAATCAAAGGCACCTTAAGAATTCAAAATAACATATACATATACATTAGCTACATCCGTGAACAAACTGGATATGTATGGCTTGTAACATATCTAAGTAGTACACAAGAAAAAGACCTCCAATCTCAAAGTGACCAATGTCAAAAAAGTATGAAAAGCCATAACTACATGTACAACAGTCCAAATTTTATTTTATTTTATGATTACTATGACATCAAAGGGGACAGGTGTGCACCTCACCTGAACTCCCCGGAGCACCTGGGACAGGTGAAGGGTTTGGCGTCGGAGTGGATCAGCATGTGGTTCTTCAGGTTGTGGCTTCGGGTGAACGTCTGCAACAGAAGGGTCCATTAGTCACAACAAACAAACAAACAGTAACTGACAAGCAAGTGACTGTGATAGACGTCAGCATGCCAGCCTTGTACCAGCCCAGAAAAAAACAAGAAACATGCAAAAAACAAGAAACATGCAGCAAAAACTATGTACACAATATAGCCTTTGAAATGGGATACACAGTGCTTTGAGGCAGAATTACTTTTTTTCCTTTCTTCGATAAATTTGCAAAAGTAAGCTGTGGTGTAACAGAGGCCAGTCTTCCACAGATATTTGTCAGAGAACTTGAGGTCTGATTGCAGTTACAGCATTTCTGAAGGAACTGCATGTATTAGAGCCTGGTTCTGTGTTTGAGGACAGCTGAAATAAGTTATTTTCCCATTCTTGTGCCATACCTGTAGGCAGATGGGACAGCTGTAGCGAGCCTAGTGTTTACTCACCTGTAGGACAGGTGTGTACCTGAGTTAGCTCACCTGTAGGCAGATGGGGCAGCTGTAGCGCGCCTCGTGTTTGCGGATCCTGTTGGCTGGCGTACCTGAGTGTGTAGACAGGTGTGTTTGCTCACCTGTAGGCAGATGGGACAGCTGTAGCGCGCCTCGTGTTTGCGGATCCTGTTGGACAGGTGTACCTGAGTGTGTAGACAGGTGTGTTTGCTCACCTGTAAGCAGATGGGGCAGCTGTAGCGAGCCTCATGTTTGCAGATCCTGTTGGACAGGTGTAACCTGAGTTTGCTCACCTGTTGGACAGGTGTGTACTCACCTGTAGACAGATGGGGCAGCTGTAGCGAGCCTCATGTTTGCGGATCCTGTTGGACAGGTGTGTACCTGAGTTTGCTCACCTGTAAGCAGATGGGACAGCTGTAGCGAGCCTCGTGTTTGCTCACCTGTAGGACAGGTGTGTACCTGAGTTTGCTCACCTGTAAGCAGATGGGACAGCTGTAGCGCGCCTCGTGTTTGCTCACCTGTAGGACAGGTGTGTACCTGAGTTTGCTCACCTGTAAGCAGATGGGACAGCTGTAGCGAGCCTCGTGTTTGCGTATCCTGTTGGCGGGCGTGCCGTGCTGGTTCAGACTCTGCAGCCGCTGCATGTACTCTAGCTGGTCGGGAGGCAGGGATCCGTCATCCACACACGCCATGGCAACGTCTGGCACCTGGTCACCTGTCGCCATGGCAACATCCGGGTTCTGCTCACCCGTAGCCATGGCAACATCCGGGCTCCCGTCATCGGCTGCCATGGTAACATCAGGACTGGTTTCGTCGATTTCCTGGTAAAACAGGTTCCCACAGGTGTGATTAGTTTAAAAGATATTCTGAGAGAAAACTTAGAGACAGGCCAAACTGTACATATGGCATGTCTATGGTAGAAACAGTAAGGTCTTGCTTTTAAGGGCTAGACTTTGTCTCAAGTTTAATCTATACAACTGATTTTTTTTTGGATTTGGACAAAAGATTATATAACTGGATAAAACAGAGATAATCAGACTTTTTCAGTGATCCATCAATCTTTTTCCGCACTAGAATGAATTGGCAGAACAATTCAATACTTAGTGCATTTTACTGGAAATAACTGTTGAACATGTCAAAGTCAATAACTCATAAGGATTGTATGCAAATGTCACTCATATGTAAATCACGTTAAGATAGTACCTATGGTAAGACAGAACTATAGAAACTGACTTTTGTCAATGTCACTGAGCACTTACCAGATTATGTTCACCTAACGAGTCAGGAGTTGACCTTCTGTCTTCCTGAAGGTCAATGGGGTCCTCGTCTTGACCTCTGAACTCCTCAAGGTGCTGAACCTCCTGCACTGTTATCGTCCCATTGTCATCATTTGACCTTTGTACTTCTGGTGTCTCTAGACACCTATCTCCCTCCAGGTCAACAGCTGACCCCTGACCTGTGACCTCTCCACTCTCCCCTGCGACCTGTGACCCCTCTTGCTCTGGAGTCTGTTCTGACCTGATCCTCTCCAGAGCGTCCTTGACGGTCTCGGTGTACTTGCGCCGCCATTTTGACCCCTTGTTGTTCTTGCAGTCCCGTTCGTGGGTGCGAAGGTTTCGCTGGTGACGGAACTTCTTGTGGCAGAACTTACAGGAATACGGCTTCTCTCCTGGAAGGGATTGAGACACTCTTATTTTATATATCATCAGATTTAGCATAGAATAGATGATATATAAGACGAAGATATCCAGTTTAGCTTAAACTTTTACAAATCATTGACAAAAATACAAACTGATTGTAAGGAATCTCAATTAGATGGATTCATTACATGTTAAGATACACTGTTGATGATGTATTTGATGTGTCCCATGAAGACTCTACTATAGAAGACATGTACAATTTCACTTTCAAAAGTGGATGATCACATTACACTCATCTAACTGGTGTAGGATTTACTTTTACACCGCACTTTTAACGAAAGCTGCCAGAATATGATTCTCTTTGCAGTCTCAAAGAAATGCTCGCATGATTGTGCTGTTTCAGTCTTTGTGTTTAGTTTCCGGATCCATAAGTTTTGGTTTTGTAAGTTGACAAGAAAGATCTTAATAACACTAAAAATTGTTGGACTGTGGTCTCATACCGGTGTGAATGTTCATGTGGTCCCTCAGGGTCTCTGACCGGGTGAACTTCATGTAGCAGATGTGG
Source organism: Branchiostoma floridae x Branchiostoma belcheri (assembly GCA_019207045.1). Taxonomy (NCBI): domain Eukaryota; kingdom Metazoa; phylum Chordata; class Leptocardii; order Amphioxiformes; family Branchiostomatidae; genus Branchiostoma; species Branchiostoma floridae x Branchiostoma belcheri. The sequence continues at coordinate 1,546,640 of CM033026.1, read as the reverse complement.
CACTCAAAGCGCTGCTCGTGGCGCCGGTTGTAGGGGTTCCCCACCTCGATGGGCACGGGGAACACGCCTCCCTTTCCGTCCAGGCTCCGCACACCGTACCGGAATCCCGGCTGGTGGGTGGGCAGCGGCGGCATCACCAGCGGCGGGCCGTAGTCCAGCGGGGCGCGACCCTTATCCGCATTCGGCGATAAGCGGAGGTTAGCCTGCGGCGAGGGGAGGTCCAACGGGTGAGGTGCTGTTGGACTCGGCGTGGTGGTTGAGGTTTGTACACGGCTGTCTTGTGGACCGTACTGCCCGTTGTCGTGTAGTGCGAAGGCCCTGTGCTCTCGGCTGGCCGGGGTGTGGTGTAGGGGTCTGTCCAGGTGTGATGAGGAGCTGGCAGGAGGAGGAGGGGACGGGAGGAGGTGGGCTGGTCCTGATGCTGGGGATGGGGGAGGCAGCTGTTTCTCTGGCTCATCTCCTGGAAACACAAACAAGAGTTTAACAGGCTTCTACAGTTTATCTGTTTTAATGTCTGAAAATCCTCCCTTATCAGTTTCCCTCAAAGGTCCCATCTGTAGAAGAACCTGACCCCTAATCATAGATCCTAATCCTCAACCTTACCAACATGAGTCTTGAGCTTCTTGAGGTAAAATGTGACAGTGACGGCGTCTACTGGAGGTCCCATCTGTAGCTGACTCAATCCTGACCTCTACCCCCTGACCCTAACCCTAACCCCTGACCCTTACCAACATGAGTCTTGAGGTAATGCGACACGGCCTCCACCAGCGGTCCCATCTGCAGCAGGCTGGCGGCGGACAGCAGGTCGATGGCGGTCTGCACGGTCAGACTCAGCTCCGAGGTGTACACAAAGTCCAGCAGCTGGAGAAAGGCGGTTGCCTTGACGACGGGGAGGTCGATGGGCTGCGCCTGTTTGATGGCCGCCTGCTGCTGGGTGAAGAGTGTCTGGAAGAACGTGCTGCTGGCAGCGAGGATCACCTGATGGCAGCGGAACAGCTTCCCTTCCACCTGCAACAGGTAACAGGCACTATGTTACACCTGGGGTTGGACTGGGGTTAGGGTCAGGGTTAAGGTTAGGGTTATGCCAGGATCAACTGGTGGCAGCAGAATAGCTTGCTTTCCATCTGCAGCAGGTAACAGGCACTATGTTACACCTGGGGTTAGAGTTGGGGTCAGGGTCAGGGTCAAGGTAAGGGTTAATGTTAGGGTTAGGGTTAGGCCAGGATCACCTGGAGGCAGCAGAACAGCTTCCCTTCCACCTGCAACAGCTAACAGGCTTTATGTTACACCTGGGGTTAGGGTTAGGGTTGGGGTTAGGCCTGCTGCTGGCAGCTAGGATCACCTGGTGGCAGAGGAACAGCTTCCCTTCCACCTGGAACAGGTAACAGGGGTTACGTTAAGGGTGAGGGTTATGGTGAGGGTGAGGGTTAGGGTTAGGGTTAGGGTTAGAGTTAAGGCTGCTGCTGGGTGAAGAGTGTCTGGAAGAAGAGTTAAGGTGCTGCTGGCAGCCAGGATCACCTGATGGCAGCGGAACAGCTTCCCTCCCACCTGGAACAGGTAACAGGCTTTATGTTACACCTGGGGTTAGGGTTGGGGTCAGGGTTAGGCCTGCTGCTGGTGGTGAGAAGGCGTCCAGGATCATCTGGTGGCAGCGGAACAGCTTCCCTTCCACCTGGAGTTACGGTGAGGGTTAGAGTTAAGGCTGCTGCTTGTTTGATGGCCGCCTGCTGCTGGGTGAAGAGTGTCTGGAAGAAGGTGCTGCTGGCGGCGAGAATCACCTGATGGCAACGGAACAGCTTCCCTTCCACCTGCAACAGGTAACGGGTAACGTTAAGGGTGAGGGTTACGGTGAGGGTTACGGTGAGGGTTAGGACTTAGGGTTAGAGTTAAGCCTGCTGCTGGGTGAAGACTGTCTGGAAGAAGGTGCTGGTGGCAGCGAGAATCACCTGGTGGCAGCAGAACAGCTTCCCTTCCACCTGCAACAGGTAACAGGCACTATGTTACACCTGGGGTTAGGGTTAGGGTTGGGGTTGGGATCAGGATTAGGGTTAGGCCTGCTGCTGGCGGTGAGAAGGCGTCCAGGATCATCTGGTGGTAGCGGAACAGCTTCCCTTCCACCTGCAACAGGTAACAGGCACTATGTTACAAGGGTCAGGGTTGGATTGGGGTTAGGGTTAGGGTTGGGGTTAAAGTTTGGGTTAGGGTTAGGGTCAGGCCTGCTGCTGGCAGCCAGGATCACATGGTGGCAGCAGAATAGCTTTCCTTCCGCCCAGAACAAGGGGATTGGCAATGTTGGTGGCAAGAAGTTGATCTGAATCACATGGGGACATCCCAGTGTCAGTGTAAGGGTCTTCGGGTTAGGGGGTATAGGAAAAACATACTGGTATTAGTAACTAAATCACATATTAAAAGATCTCTCAAAAAACTGCAAATCTGAGACAGTAACAACATGTTTTGTTGCACAGAACCATATATATGCTTGCCCTAAGACCATTTGGAATTTTGGAAGCTTTCCATTCATATTTGAAAATGAAGGTATTACTATTAGGGTAAAAAGACCTTATCACTTTAATTTGATGTCATTAATCTGATGAGTCAGTGAGATTTCGCAGCCTACCTCGAGCGTGACGTCGCAGAAGAGTCCGAGGTTGCGGAGGAAGTTGAGCCTGTCGAGCAGCGTGCGCTGGTACACCAGGGACTTGTACGCATTGAGGGAGGAGGGCAGGGCCGCCATCTTCAACCCTCACTGTACCTGCGGGGAAGGGACAAGGGCAAAGGTCAAGTTCAATGTTATGCACCAGGGACTTGTACGCGTTGGGGGAGGGGGGCAGGGCTGCCATCTTCAACCCTCGCTGTGCCTGCAGGGAAGGGACAAGGGCAAAGGTTAAGTTCAGCGTGCGTTGGTACACCAGGGACTTGTACGCGTTGGGGGAGGGGGGCAGGGCCGCCATCTTCAACCCTCACTCTACCTGCGGGGAAGGGGCAAGGGCAAAGGTCAAGTTCAATGTTATACACCAGGGACTTGTACGCGTTGGGGGAGGGGGGCAGGGCCGCCATCTTCAACCCTCACTCTACCTGCAGGGAAGGGACAAGGGCAAAGGTCAAGTTCAATGTTATGCACCAGGGACTTGTACGCGTTGGGGGAGGGGGCAGGGCCGCCATCTTCAACCCTCACTCTACCTGCAGGGAAGGGACAAGGGCAAAGGTCAAGTTCAACGTGCGCTGGTACACCAGGGAATTGTATGCGTTGGGGCAGGGCCGCCATCTTCAACCCTCACTCTACCTGCAGGGCAGGGACAAGGGCAAAGGTCAAGTTCAACGTGCGCTGGTACACCAGGGACTTGTACGCGTTGGGGGGGGGGGCAGGGCCGCCATCTTCAACCCTCACTCTACCTGCAGGGAAGGGACAAGGGCAAAGGTCAAGTTCAACGTGCGCTGGTACACCAGGGACTTGTATGCGTTGGGGGAGGGGGGCAGGGCCGCCATCTTCAACCCTCACTTTACCTGCAGGGCAGGGACAAGGGCAAAGGTCAAGTTCATCGTGCGCTGGTACACCAGGGACTTGTACGCGTTGGGGGAGGGGGGCAGGGCCGCCATCTTCAACCCTCACTCTACCTGCGGGGAAGGGGCAAGGGCAAAGGTCAAGTTCAATGTTATACACCAGGGACTTGCACGCGTCAGGGGAGGGGGGCAGGGCCGCCATCTTTAACCCTCACTCTACCTGTGGGCAAAGGACAAGAGCAAAGGTCAAGTTCAATGTAAAATTGACTTAGCACCCCAATCCTATGTTTGCTTACTAAAAATTATTCCACTGATGGATTGATGTTTTGTAAAGTTAACTCTCTTTTACCACAGTAAAACTTCGTTCTCGGCATAGAAAACCTTAGCCTATGTTGAAAATTGAGAATCAGCACTTCCCCCCCTCCCATATAAAAATAATAAATGCCTCAGCTTTCCTGTCAACTGCTAAATCAACCCATGAGGCAGGGGAATAGTGAACCTCCCCTGCCTGCCCCTGTATGTATTAGAAGTGAACCTCCCCTCCAGCTGCTGTAGACACAGCTATGGTGCACAGCCCCCAAGCCAACATGTGAGCAGTGAACTTCCCCTGTCTACAGCCCCTCCCCATGTGGGTGAGTAATGACTCCCCCCTCCAGCTGCTGTAGACACAGCTACGGTTCACATCCCCCAGCAGATGAGAGTAGTGAACCTCCCCTCCCCACACCCCCTCCCCTGCCCACACCCCCTCCCCATGCGGGTGAGTAGTGACTCCCCCCTCCAGCTGCTGTAGACACAGCTGTTATTTGCAGACCCCATTCACCCCTGTCACACATCACAGAGGCAACACCTGCGTGGGTGAGTAGTGAACCTCCCCTGCCCACACCCCCTCCCCATGCGGGTGAGTAGTGACTCCCCCCTGCAGCTGCTGTAGACACAGCTGTTATTTGCAGACACCATTCATGCCCTGTCACACATCACAGAGGCAACACCTGCGTGGGTGAGTAGTGAACCTCCCCTACCCGCACCCCCTCCCCATGCGGGTGAGTAGTGACTCCCCCCTGCAGCTGCTGTAGACACAGCTGTTATTTGCAGACACCATTCATGCCCTGTCACACATCACAGAGGCAACACCTGTACAGGTGAGTAGTGAACCTCCCCTCCACCCACCCCTCCCCATGCGGGTGAGTAGTGACTCCCCCCTGCAGCTGCTGTAGACACAGCTGTTATTTGCAGACACCATTCATGCGCTGTCACACATCACAGAGGCAACACCTGCACAGGACAGGCCTGGACCTGACAAACACTGCCCACTACCTCAGCTACCTGGGGCCCAGGAAAAGGTGCGGGGGAAATATTCTGCAAGAAAAATTGAAAAAAAAAAAAAAAAGATACAGAAAGAGGGAAAAAAAGCTATATGAAGCACAAATGTACAACTGTCTTTCCTCGTTTTTAAACTGTCTTTGCTTTTTCAACCACATATAATTGCATATCACTGATTCCATACAATACAGCAATCACTTGTACAATTGTTTGTTCTTCTTTTATTCATTCTTTTGACATCAATGCTTCCTTGATGTTTCAAAAGGGGGAAAAATGGTATCGTTTTGTAGAGATAAATTCCACAGAAAGCATTAGAAACCTGTACTGTCATTTCCAAATGATCATTGATAAAAAAAAGCATAATGCTCAAATTGGTACACTTTTATTTGTTAATATAAAAATATGATATTCTAAAAATGACAGGAACCTCATAGAAACGTATCATCATTTAAAAAAAAGGTATCCGATTTATAGCTTTTAGAAATGGAACACAATAAAAAGAGATCCTGTCTACCTCCCTGGAATGAACCAAATTTGGGACCAGATCATATGACTAAACCATCTGTTGCTTCCTGACATCTGTTGACATCTCCATATCTCAGGTTTGGCTGGACTAAGTCAATTGGTTGTTTTATATCCCCGTCACATTATTCACCTGAAAACCGTCCCTGTCACATGTAAGCCATACTTTGTACTTTGTACAATTGTTGTGCAATAAAGTTATTGTTATAAGCGAGGCTCGGGCGATTGCCGCAGAATCGTCGTCCGATCGATTTTTGCCAAATGTGACAGGGGTATTACAGACTTTGTTTTCTTTCCTGGTCAGATTTTAAATCAAAAGACAACTTTCAACCTCTTTAATGTAACATATTAATAGTACTTTTATTTCTTTTCAGACTTTTGATTAAATGATCTGGATAAAAAAAAACTTTCGTTTTAACAATTCTTTGAAGTCACATGTTTCTTTGATTCTAATGGCCTTTCATCTGATTTTGCAAAATCCATTGATATTTACTAACAGATTATAGAATACATTGCATACTTGACTTTGAAATATTGAAGTAAACAAATAACTAATGAGGCACCAGAGCATGTCAAGTTTAGTAGTATGGGGTAAATGGAAAATAAACAGAGGTATTTTTTCTACAATTCTCAAATTTCTTCTAGATTACAATTTTTTTTACAATTTTGGTGTGTGATTTGATGTCCCCCTATCTTTAAGGCAAAGGATATATAGCAAGAAACAAAGATGTTGTGATATCAAAGAAAATACAGAGTAATATTTGATATCTAATATAAAATAATTTGAAAAAATGCAGCAGAAAACTGGAATCAAAGTACAAATGAATGTCAAAAAAAGTCCACTTGCGTCTAGAATTACTTCAATAAAAACAAGATTCAAGAAAGGGGTTAACATAAAGTTTTGAATTGCAAGTTCATGCTATAGGCTAATTGCAAGTACATGGTAGAGACAAAAGGACACATGTGTGTGACCAAGGACATCATGTAGAACTTCTGAAGATCTGTATATTAAATGTCCTTCGTGTGATACACTGATAGTGATGACATGCGATAAACACTATTGTTTACATCCACTCAAATGCTTAAGTGTTGGACGTTTCTAAACATTTTAGTAAGGGTTTGACTACTTTTTTAGAAATCAGAAGACAGTTTTCCCCACTTTTTCTACAATTTGTGGGTTCTTGTTCAAAATATTAAAGAAAATTTCATTTTGATGTCAGAAAAACATTTCCCTTCCGTGCCCCTTCAAGTCCTAATGTGTTGGATGTATCTATACTTTGTGGGTTTGACTTCTTTTTTGAAAGTACGTAAAGGAATACAATTTTCCCCACTTCTACAATTTGTGGGTTCTAATGCAAAATAATAAAAGTTAATTTCAAAGTCAGAAAAACATTTTCCCTGCAATGCCCCCTTCCAACTTCCTGATGGGTTTGACTTCTTTTTTTGAAATCAGAAGAAAACATCTGATTTTCCCCACTTTTTCTGCAATCTGTGGGTCCTTGTACAAAAAAAAATAGAAAACTTCATTTCAAAAGTCAGAAAAAACAGTTCCCCTCCCATGCCCCCTTCATGCCCAGTCCTTTAGAGTCCATCTGTGTTTGTCCCGCGGGTCCTTATGGCACACCTGCGGATGAGAGCCAACAGCCAGCCTTTCATGTGGAACAAAGGCCAGAAACACACCTGGAGCACTCAGGACAGGGACCAACTCAAACACTCCATATCAACACAAACTGGTCCTTATACCCGCCTTATCACGCATCCTGTTTACTGAATCTACACAAGTTTTGAAACCAGCCACGACTTAGGTACATGTAACGTTTATCTGGTATTGTGGGGGATTCTTTATACTGTGGGTTTGTGTAAACAAACTAATTACACCTGTAGATAAGGTGCATGTTTGTGGAGGCTCCCTGTAGGCACACCTGCACCAGATTTAATTTCAGGAGGAATGCTCATTACGCACATGAAAGGGTCTCTAAATAACATTTCAGGATTTCTGTTGGTGGGAAGGGGACAAATCACTATATAAATGTTTTACTTTTAGCAGTGTTTTCCACTCTGGTTGGAGAGCGGTTGGTTCAACTGATTTATAGCAAGAATCAAGCCAAAGGAAAATTATTTTGACAATAATTATGCTCACCTACATGTTTCTTTTACATACCAGGTTTTTCTAGTTAGCTGTACTGGTATTGAATTGTTCTGACTAGTTCATTCTGCTTTTGCTGAAGAAGAGTGATGGATGTCACTCGAAACGTCCGGAAGTAAATATCCGTTTTTTATCCAGTTGTAGAGATTGAATTGTATTTGAATATTGCTTACCTGGATGTCTAACCTTCATAAACATACCAGGAAGTATAACTAAAATAACCAAGTGTTGCTTTTGAAGCATTTTCTCTCCCTCAGTCTCTAGACGATAAAGTGGTCCTAGAACATTTTCTTGTATGACAAATATGCGTTGGACAACACTGAAAATGAGACTAAAATTCATATCCATTGAAAACTTTAAAAAAGTTATGGCATCAAAAGCAATTATAAAAATTCTGGCTTGAAACGATTGACCTATTTAGGAGCATTGGTAAGAGCAAGAAGAAAAAAGGTGCTAATGCTAGTGATATTTGACTTGGGTCCAAATGCTAAATTTGTGTAAGTGATATTGTCAAGACTGATAAATATCTCAAAATATGTCAGATTTTCCCTGTCTACAAGCAGAGACATGTATGTGTCATTCTCATTGTTTTCTCCATGTTCTTGCAATATTTCGCATTATTCTCTAGTATTGAACTTCTTAACAGTATCACTTCTTCCTACATAAAACACAGACACAAAACACATCGTAAGAATGAGTGAAACCCTTGCGTCTGCTTGGAGGTTAGGTTGCACCCCTGCAGTGGTTGTTAGTGATCCTCCCCTGCTGTCTGTGGTGCCAGCTGGTTATAATCAGCTCCAGTCCTGACCTGAATTCCACACAAATCAATTCAACCAGCAGCCAGACTCCATACCAAACAAGCTTCCAACATTTGCCTCATACCTCGCTATAATTTCTACAAAGCAGACATGCACTTTATTAAATACCCTGAATGTGTACGTGATGGATTTGTTATGAATTCCAACTTCGACTGAATGTCATGAGCATATCAAATTAAAACAGAAAGCACTTTTACAAAAACAGGCCTATGGACAAAGCTTCCTAAGATAACTTTACTGCTGTATAAATTCTATGAAGCAGACATGCAGCAAAGATTTGTTTAAAATTGTTTAAATCCCCAATTGACTTAAGTTCAAAATTAAGACCAAATCAAATAAACAAAGACTCCAAGTCTGACCAAACTTGCATAGCTATAATAAAAAGCCTCAAAACATTGGCATTACAGCTGTAAGGTTAACTTGTTCATTTTTCACAACAAAAAAAGTCCTTTGTATCCTTCAGAAATTTGATTTTTTTTTTACATGTAACAGATTCGTTTATAATTCCAAATAACAGCTGACAGAATGCCAATGAAATGGAATGAACCAAAATAAAGACAATCGGAAGACGGTCCAAAACATTTCCATTGGGGTTGTATAATTCTTACAAGACATGTACGCATGTCATACTACTTGAAATTACAGTACCTGTTTAACTTAATTACCCAAACCAAACCTGTATTCTAAAATGTTTTGAACTCCAGTAGTAAAATGTTTTCTATTTTATCTTTGCATTCATTAAAGACTTGGAGAAGTCTCATTGAAAAAACGTCGTTGTATACTAGTATACTAAAAGAAATATTTCGAGTTCCGACGAATTTTTAAATAATATGGACCACCCTTTTTCTACAGTGAACGGTCCCTTCGCATTAAAAGTCACACGGCGAAATCAGTATTTTGATATCAGCATACACACACAGAAAGAAAGTCGCGTAAACAAAGATGGAAATAGTCAACAAGGGAAAAGCGACAGGAGAGCAAAATCTTCTGAAAAATTATTTGAGACACTGCGTGAATGAAATGAATTTCTTCACCGCTTCGTTGCAAAGTTGGCGTTTTCTCAAATCCCGCAAAAAATTGGGGATACCCTAGACAAGTTTCGAATCTTCCGCGGAAAGAACCAAAATGTCATAAAATGCCGCATTTCAGAAAACTGTCATCACAACACCTACCGTACATGGTGTAGAGAAGAGAAAGACTGAAAACCACAGAAAATAGAAACCCCCGCTATCCGCATGCCACCCTGCCCGGGCCCCTGGCAGCCCGTATAAACATGTGACAGAAATCCGCGCATTTTTGTCGTCTGCTACCCGTCAAAACCTCGCATCGCAACCCGCAAAACTACCTCTAACTCCTCACCTTGCTCTAGGCTCTAACTTCGGAGGTTTTCCCGGTGAAATCTGAGGGAAAACTGGCGATTTTTGGGTCCCGGGAATCGTCGGCAGGCGCCCAGATGACTGCGGGCGGCAGCTGTTACAGCTGTGCAGCTGTGCCACATGCAAATTAGCAGGTCAGAGGTCACGGACATTTAAACAACGCTCGTGCCCAGGATTTAAGTGTAGTCACGTGATTTACAAACTCTGAGAGGTATTTAACGACATAAAAACTAATCTTAGAACGCAAAAATTACATGTTTCTATCAGATGATATATATTCTACTCCAAAAACAATATAATGTTCTCTTTCAATCACTAGGAGCGAAAATTATCAAATTTAGGATCGAATGTACCCTGGGTTCGAGAATCCAGCATGGCGCCCGAAACAAACGTGAGTAGGATTTTGATGTCCCGAATTTCAGATATTTTGGCCAATTTTACGCCCATAGCTACACATAATCAGTGAAATAGCGTTGTTGGTCTGTAGGTGAAGGCCTGTGAGGTTTCAACCTTGTGCTATTGTGTTTGATGTGCACATAAAATACAAAAACGTTTGCGCAAATTCTGTGCGCTACAAGTGGACTAGTGAGACACGTGCTACATATAGTCATATCGAGTCTATGTATGTATGACTCATAGCATGTCCGTTCCGAAAACTGTGGAGCTGGGTCAGAAATGATGATATCCTTTATGAAAGACTAGTTCTATGGCATAACACAGGCCAGACCAGCTCCCATATCCCAGGCTCCAAAATGCCCCCCTCCCCCCTCGACCAGAAATTAACCACAGCCACCACCCCCTCCCAGAGATATGATTTAGACAACGACAGAACCGAAAAAACAGTCTATAAAGTCAGGGGGACCTGTGTAAAAATTTCCATGGGAGCATGTTGTCAGCTGAGGAGCTGGCCCTGTGAAGAAGAAGAACGTTGTGGGGTTATAATATATATGGTCTAGTCCAGGTTAAGGTTTGGCGCTCTCACCACCAAGAGTAGAGTAGAGTGGCGTTGTTTTCGATTCCTGGTGTAAAAAGGAACTAGAAACGGTTCCGGGATTCGAACCCTGTCACAAACACAACGCTGCTAGGACACCAGACACCATTGTCATGATTAGATTGATGGCACTTGAACCCCACTCTAACACTTGTCTGAGGTTATGATTTAACTTATAGCAAGTTATAGAAGAACACACAAGTTCTTCCATATTTGGCTGTTATTCCAATGACTTCATTTATATCTTCTTCTTGGCTGGACTTGGAAGTGGAATAATTTGCTGTTTCATCCTTAGATATACATGTATTGATTTACACAAAGCGACCCTCGTCCAAGCAGTACCCAAGCTCAGACTCTACCTTCACTACATCATGCGTTTCTCCACCTGACCCAGGTCGTCACCATGGTTACCTGTGAAGTCTGTTCGGAGCAGCCACCCAAGTACAGGTGTCCAAAGTGCGAGATCAGGTACTGCTCTCTCACCTGCTTCAAACAGCACAAGGTGAACACCTGTGAGGAGAGGGAGAAACTTGTACAGGAGAGGAGGAGAATACAACAGGTGAGAAAACAACAGGTGAGAACAATACAGGTGAGAACAATACAGCTGTGAGGTCGGGTAATGCTCTCTCACCTGCTTCAAACAGCACAAGGTGAACACCTGTGGGGAGAGGGAGAAACTTGTACAGGAGCAGAGGAGAATACAACAGGTGAGAACAATACAGGTGTGATGTCAGGTAGTACTGTTATCTACTCAAGTAGGGAAACACAGCCAATGGAAGTCACACAATACCAAGGAAAGACACAGGGAAGAGATACTTTTTAGAAGGCTTTTCTCATGAGGGAAACAAGGGCACTACCCCTCTTGTGCTAACCATGTTGGGGGAGGGGCAGATTCTCTTACAAGCATACAATTCTGATTGACAAAGGATGCTACCAGGTCACATGTGGCCACAATCTTCAACTGTAAGCTGCCTACAGAAGTTTTGCCTGTCAAGAAGTTAGGATGCCCCATTTTTACCAAAAATTCTTTTAAACCCAACACAATACAAAGAGGCAAAACGCCTTTTCCCCGCTTGGTTGTCCGCTCCCTCTCAATTTTCCCAATGAATTTGTTTTTCTAGAAAATCCCCTTATTAAAGATTGGATCATATGCATGTGAAAAAAGCCTATACATCTCACTACTTGCAGTCACAAAAACACCACTCACCGTGTTTGTACATTTTCAAAGTTGGTTGTTTGTGTCTTTCTATGCAGTGTGAGGCAGCTGCAGCTACAGTACAGGAGGAGGAGAATGCTGTTTCTATGGAGATGTGGGATGATGGGATGGATGAGGGAGATGAGGAGGACCGGGTACCACTGGACAGACTACAAAAACTCAGGGACTCAGGTGATCATGTCAAGGCTGCTATGTAACTCATACATGGGGAAAGTTCCCTTTCTAGTGATGCCCTTTTCTTTCTGTTATTTTTCTCCATATTGGAAATTTTCTCCATATCTCAATTAGCATATCAATTCATATAAAACATGGTGAACCAAAAATCCTGTTCCCTCAAAAGGTAATGTAAAGAGTGATTTCAATGACTGGTCATAACGAAGTGAAATGACGGTGTGCAATGTAGTCTTGTTATAAATGTTTGGCAATTTCATAGTGAATTTAAGTCCATATAATCAGTCATGTAGCCACAAAAATAATGATGTGCTACAGTGCTGGTATTTCCATCTCTGTGAATATAAAAGTAAAGCAATCCTTACTCTGTCTATTCCCATACCCACGACGACGACGACCCTACAGAGGAGCTACAGAACCTGCTGTGTAACCCCCACCTGCAGCGGATGATTCGAGAAGTGGACTCTTCCGATGACCCCGGGGTCACCATGCAGAGGGCCATGCAGGAGCCCATATTTGTGGAGTTTGCAGACCAGTGTCTGAGAGTGGTGGAGCCCAAGCCCAATGGAACAGAACAGGGTTAGAGGTCAGGAGGGCAAAGGTCAGAGGTTACTGACCAAAATAAGGCCATCAGAGATGGCAGACTTCACCCCCATAACCACATGCTTTGCAACCCTTTCTGTCCCACAGACAAAAAATGGAAGCACTGAAAATATATAGGACAATACATCAAAAATTATACAGGCTTTTCAGTGAACTTGCTGGATAACAGCGTGCGGATGTAAAACACATGAAGATGCTTTTGCTTGATCTATCTCCAACATGGTCACTGACGACACTGAGGGATTCAAATTATACATCATTTTGCTGTCAATGAAAAGCCTATATTTGGAATCACAGAAATACACAGATAGGCAAGACAGAATCTATAAGTCAGCTCTGTAAGGTATGATGTTTATTGGTTCTTGTTTGTTTCTGTACATAATTCAGTTTAGTCAAGACATAACCTAGAGTTATATAGTAGATACTTCAGGTAACATTTTATTATATATATACATCTAAGTGCTTTCAAAGAGTTTTAGACAAGACATATAGGCTAGTACAGAGTTATACAGTGGAGCTATACGGTAAATACTAAAATACAGGTAATTCTAACTCTAATACCTGCCAAAGTGGCGTCTCCTATATACATATATGTGACAGCTTGAGCACACTCTGTGAATATTACAACATTGTTTGCATCATAGTTGCATTACAGTCACAATCCACACTGGACTATAACAAAGTTAGTTGCTATGTTGGCTCAATTTTTTTACATTTTCATGAGAAGTGAAACCATCACCAACAAGCCACTTGTGAGTAAAGCAGGGGAGAAAATAACCACATTCAAGGATGGACCATAACAAAGTACTTTAAATGCAGAAATTTTCGAGGTGGTTTAATGTTAGCGGTTTTTGCTGTGGCCACTTCACCACGAAATAAAAAAACAACCACGAACATTTTTCTATGGCGGTAAGAGACTGCAGTGCATGCCATGGTGCTACTGTAAAATTTTAACCACTGCATGCGAAAAGTCCATTTTCCCGCTACCGCAAAATTAAATGCATTTACAGTAATTCACTATGTCCTCCCCATTAAATCGGTATAAACAGTTCAAGTTAACATCACTATGTTCTCTATTACAGTAAATATAGATCTCTATCCAATACCTTTTACTTCTGGACATGATATTTAGTATTAATAGAAAAGAAACATAGATATGTATCATTTTGGACTATACAGGGTTTACGGGGCAGTATTTCTGTCATTGTCACCTTTCTTTTTTTTTTACTCTCAAGTATCAAGCCACTCAGATTCTCTCCCATTGTTTGTACACTTTCACCCTGGTCCATTTCTATACCATTTGTAACCAGGTATCCAGTCTATCGTAGACTGGCTAGGCTGTCCTTGGTGCTGATCAGGTTTCCAATGCTGGTGTACTCTTTCACACCTGGTAGGAGTTTAACGCAGTAGATATTAAATTGGTCATCTACGGGATCTTGCCAAAACTCCCACTGCTTAAAACATCAAACAGTTGCTCGATAAGATTATCCCTTCGAAAGAAAGATTCTCCTCCCCAGAGGCAAGCCTGGTCAATCTACAGTGGACTGTATACCAGGCAAGGTTGTAGCTAGCACCTGTTGTTCAGTCCTTTGAAGGAATTTTGCAGCTGGGGACTGAAAAAAGTTTTCCCCATTCTGTCCCCTGGGACAGGCAAAAATTGATATGTAAAGATATAAAAAAAACTGAAACCAATGTGTTCTTCACCAAAACAGACCTGAAATTTGCACCTCAAAATGCAGGAAATAGTGCTTCAGAGGGTCTTGATTAAAAAAATTCTGGGACCCGTACCCCCTAGAAATGACGTGCAACGTCATGCCATGCCTTCGGTGCTCAATGGGGTTCCCATACAAAATCAAGGGGACTGAAAATGATTTCAGGTTGGCTACAACCCTGATACCAGGTTATAACATTTCTGGCACCTGAAGATATATATACATTAATTAGTAAGTTTCAATAGGTAAATCTTTTTGTGTACACCAAATACTTCTGGTACTACTACATTATACAATATTTTTTCAGAAGAGGTAATTTGTATGGAAGCATTCAGCTATCTATACAAATAATTTGACACTATATAGATTCACGTGGAAGTAAATGTACATAGATACAGAGATGAGATCGTTAATTGTAAATTTCTTGTTTAAGTATAAATAAATCATTTAGTGTACTACAACAAAATACCCTTTCAGTCACAAAATACCTTTCTAGTCTTTAGTATTAATGTTAGCCATTGGTTCAGAAAATACATGTCAAAAGTCTTGGATTGTTCACAGTGATCTCAGCTTCACAGTATGTCATCCAGAATTCCATGCTGTAGAATTTGGACCCTTCAATGCCAGCAAGTTTCTTGACACTTTGATTTGGAATTGTTTCTTTTTTACTCTTCACAAGAAAATAATGGATTTTGTTGGTGCAGCCATATTGTTCCCTTGTTCAATATACCATATATTATGTCTCCGGCTCTCTTTATGTCATATCCAATGGACATTAGCTTAACTGTTCATTGAGTCCACTTGATATAATTACTCTTTCCCTTTTCAATAATAGCCCAACATTTGATAACTCATATGAATTTTCAACAACCTGAGGGATGTTTGGCACACTTCAATATCTGTGTCATCACTGGCTGGAAAATATTTATATTATTAATTTTTATTCTTGCAACAAAATATCACATGACCTCATGATGGACCTCCATTTATCTTGTCATCATGTCGTTAGTAACTGATTAATACTTTTGGTTCTGATGTCAACCCATCCTCACACTCAGGGTTGACAATCTCGGCAAAGCCTATGATATCACCCCTGACAACTCAGCCACAGTATTTGGCTATTAGGGGTGCCTTGCTTATGAATATCAATGAGCTTACCCTTATATGGGCAGTCAGCTGTTGGGGATCGGGCGTCGGCATGGTGAGCAAACAAAGCCATGGCATGGGCCATGGTAATACGTAACATGATTGGCTGATAGCTTCCCAGCGGCCATTGCGGAACAGCTTTAGCCTGTTGAAAGCTCTCTCATCGCCTGTTCTCTGATTGGCTGGCAGCTGGTTTGTGGCGACGCCCCCGGTACCCATATATTAACCTCAGGCAAGCAGAGGTGAAAACAGATGGAGTCCCTCTGACGACTCTGTTTCGCCTTTGCGGAGGAGAATGATGTCAACCAGGACACTTACAGGTAGTCATGGCATTGGTCTTGGCCAAGAAACTCAAGACTAGGTTTCAAGGAAGACAAGAAGATTCATTTGCACCTTCTTGCCACAAAATGTTGTCTTAGGCGTTCTCTTAGACACCATGTAATGGATTAATACTGTTCATAATGGCTTTACACAATACTGTCTCTTCTTTTCTTTGCTTAAACAACATTTGCAACAATGGACTGCATCTCTGTTTTATACGTTGTCTGACCCTTGCCTCTTCCCTCATGACCTCAATGAAAAGCGGCCTGCAAGCCGATTTGAGCTTTCATGAATAAACAACAGTTCAAACAAATCAAACAAAAACAAAGTTTCACTGCTGTTAGCCTTTCTTAAACTTTGGGTTTGAGGCCACATGTTGCAAGTGAATCACATGTTTGATCAGCACTTGTGTTAGGAGAATTTAGTGCATCTTTTTAGAACAGCGCATCCCGTTACTGAAACTATGGGCAGACATGCCCTTCAACTCTAACATGTCCTTGGAACAGTGCACGTCATTCGATGATGCAGCGATGGCAGGTGCACCACATGTGGTGATGTCATCAGTAGTAGCGGGGTCCTTGAGGTCGGCGACCGACAGGGCGATGCCCAGCTGCGCGGCGTAGTAAGTGGTCATGATGAGGGCGCGGTTGTACGGGATGGGGATACGGAATTTGTTGACTCCCAGAAGGGTGTCGGAGATGATGAAGAGAAGAGCGCCCACGCATGCACACAGCTTGGTCCACGTCCACAGGTCCGTACTGAACACCTGTGGGAATTATTGATAAAAACTTCAGCAAGGCAACCAGAGATGGCAGACTTCACACTAGGATATCGATGCGGTTCACGCAGACATGGGTGCAGCATGGCATCCATTCCTACCACCAAACCGACAGACACATGTATACACACACAACACGCATGCACACACACACCAGTACACACACACACACCAGTACACAGACATACACACACACACACACACACACACACACACACACATATACACATACCTGTAACCTTGCCATGCCTCTCCACAGCATGAGCCACAGCAGGAGTACGTACACTCCCACCAGTACCGAGTACACGCCGTGTAGGCCCGGGTACAGACACACACAGACAGACAGACACACACAGCACACACACACACACACGCGTACCTGTAACCTCGCCATCCCTCTCCAGAGCATGAGCCACAGCAGGAGTACGTACACTCCCACTAGTACCGAGTACACGCCGTGCAGACCTGGGTACAGCACCGAGTACATGCCCACCGCCACGCCGAACAGCGCCGCCCCCACGGGCAGCCGCAGCGGAGAGAACCCAAAGGACACGATGTACAGAACGTGCGCGATGGCAAACATCACCTGCAAGGGAAGATAACGGGGTTACACATCACTGGAAATGCAACACTTTCAGTGTCGTGATCATCATCCATGATGTTAGATAAAAGATGCTGAAAGAGTCGCTTAAGTCAACGTCACTCTGTCAACAACCATCGACCAAATGTGTTGTCTTTAACTTGCACTAAAATAAACTGTGTGCGAGACTAGCACCATGTATACTGTATGATATGTACCGTACGTTATCATGAAGTTAGAGGGAGAGAGCAAATGAGCCAGGGAGAGGGAGTGATAGAGAGAATGGGACGGAGAGAGACCTCGCCATGCAATAGACGAAGTGGAACCCGTCGAAGTGCTGAGAGAAAGAGGAAGTGAGAGAGAGAAAGGGAGAGGAAGAGAGAAAGGAAAGAAAACCCTCACCATGTCATAGATGAAGTATATCCCGTCGATGTGCTGAGATAGAGGAGAAAGAGATGGAAGGAGAGAGGAGGGAGAGAGAAAAGAAACCTCACCATCCCATAGATGAAGTATATCCCGTCGAAGTGTGATGAAGAAAACGGGGAGAGAGAGATGGGGGGAGAGGGAGGGAGGAAGGAAAGAAGAGAGCAACTCACCATCCCATAGATGAAGTAGATCCCGTTGATGTGTTGCCAGATGAGGAAGAAAAGAGAGGAGAGAGAGAAGAAGAAAAGAAACCTTACCATGCCATAGATGAAGCAGATGCCGTCGATGTTCAAGTCTGAGAGGAGAGATGGAGAGGGAGTAGATAGATGGAAGAAGGAAGGGAGAGAGAAAAGAGAAGAAACTTCACCATGCCATAGATGAAGTAGATCCCGTCGATGTGCTGCCAGATGAGGAAGGCGTCTCCGAGCGCGGAGAAGACGAGCCCTCCCAGGATCCTGCGCGCGTAGGTGTGCATGTCCGTGAGACTCATCCCGTGCAGCAGGACGAACACGCAAAGGGACAGGACCGGCAAGCACTTGATCAGCGCTGAGAACAGCGTGGGCTTGTCCGCGTCAAGCCACAGGATGTAGTAGATGCACGTGGTCTTGAAGAACGGCACCAGCTTTGGTCCGACGCTTTTTAACTGGACAAAAACACAGAACAGTTTATTACAATCATTGTAATTCATTGACGGAATACCCAGGAACAAGATATGGTAGATACAAGTCGTTTTCAAGAATGGGACCAGTTTTTGCCCGACGCGTTCTAACTGGAAAAACATAGAACAGTTTAACGCAATACGCAGGAGCTAGATATGGTAGATACTCGTCGTTTTCAAAGAGGAATGGAACTAGCTTTGGCCCGACGAAGACATACATGTACTTTTAACACATACTGTGAGAACGGTTTGTAACTAGACTTACAGGTTGTCTTGAAAAATGGGACGCTCATTTAGAGGAAAAATGGGCCATAAAACACTGGGTTATGACAGTCTTCAGACACTGAGCACGTAGAAATGAAAAACGGGACCAACTAACATGTATGCCCGACGCTCTTTTATTTGAGGGTGATGCTCTTTAGGTCAAAGCAAGAGACCTTAAAACACTGTATTTAATAGTTTTTGCCGTTTTAACAAATGGTAGCGCACAGAAGACAGTCACAAAACAATCTGGAACAGGAGTAAGTTGATACACACGGTCTTAAAAAAACGAGACCAGTATATACAGTCAAACCTGCCCAAGACGACCACCCGGGGACCGGGAAAAAACGGTCGATTTGGACAGGTGGTCGCTGAGAAGAGTATCGACTCAAAACATGCCCGATGCAAAGTATAAATGATTTCTGTTGTGACTAATGGCAAATAGCAAGCACACTGCACGCACGCAAAGAAGCGAGGTCTTTAATGCCAAATACAACACGCACACTGTAAACTGTAAATTTAACCCCAAAATCCGACGCAAACTGGCCGATTTCGGCACAAAATCGCGCCAGTTATCATCAAAAAAACAATGAAAACCTCAATTTTGAACATGATGTGGTCGTTATGGGTCCCAATTTGGGCCGGTCGCGGTCGCGTTGGCCAGGTGGTCGTTGAGAAAAGGTCGCTTAATGCTTACGTCAATGGGAAAATAAATCGGGACCGAGAAAAAGCGGTCGAAATGGCCAGGTGGTCGCTGAGAAGAGGTGGTCGCTCGGGCACAGGTTTGACTGTATTTGAAAGCACAAGAAATAGAACACATTTATCACTCTCTTACTCTAAGGCAACACACGGAACGGTTTGGAACTAACATAACCTGATAGTACACGCGATTTTAAAATAAAAGACCAACTTTGGCGCTCCTCGATTGGAACGGCAGGTCGACAACGATTTACGCTGTATTCAGAAGAACCCCCTACGCTAAATCAAGGAAGGCAATTACGCTCAATTTGGTCGCCTCGCTACAAATTACGTAGATAAGATGGCTTTCCCTAAGAATTACGGGGAATAGAAATAGGCTGTTTACGCCTTACGTAAAAGAGTATGCAGACCCTCACTGAAGTGCACGCAACACAACACAGACGATATAGTGCTGAGACGGAAACGGTACGGTCGTGTAAAAAAGAATGTCTTTATTCAATGACGTACCAACCTGATGATACACTTTCACGAATCACCGTGACCCCAAAAGCATGAAATCTCGGCTTCGCACTTGCACCGTCCGTAATATGTTGGGAGTAAAGCTGCACCAAGCTGATAAAAGGTTCACGTGGAGTTGTGACGTCACACAGACGCCATCCCAACGCAGGTTCCCCGTGTAAAAACATCAACATTATATCGATGGATAAACCAAACGACGTTTGGACAGATTTTGACATTTCGCCCGTTTTACGGGTACTACATGATAGCCGAATTTCCAAGTGTGGAAGTTTCTTTATTTCTTTATTTGAATTTACCACATGCAAAAACAAGTGGAAGGGAGGACAAAACAGGTGTATCAACACCTTTACAAGTTGTCCTCCCAAACGAGTTGGAACAATCGGTTCTATAGCTAGCTAAGTTCCGAGGTTTTCTCAAACGACATTTGACTATATCGTGAGAAAATAAGACAATCAAAACGTGTGACTCTATTTTTGCCTGCAATTAGATATATCGTACACAATCAGCCAACCAAAAATGGCACCATGAAACGCCCGCCGCATATAGTCCGTTATGGGGCTACACTCCGTAAATAATAACATATAGATGTACCGGTGTTATACAGCGTCACGCTTGTGTGATGAAGTGGTGAGATTATTTATAGCTGCTCGTGACGTCAGAGCCCGTCAGCTGACTCGGTGTCGTCACGCGCGCGTAGGGGATCCCGAGTCACATCCGGGGTACTACGATTTTCTGTTTCATCATTTCTCAGAATTCACATTCGGATTCATATTGTAGTCTCTGAGCAAATTTTAAAGGTTCGGTTCCAGCTGCGTTTTGCGCATTTTTAGGCACTTTTTAAAGCTATGCTACGTAATATTTGGACAATACAAAAAGTAGATTTTCCTGCCATTTCTTTACATAGTAAGCTAAGTCCACCCTTTAGCATTGAATATCAAGGCTCAGTGAGAGAAGTTGCAACATCAGTGCATCAAACAAACATGTCAGATGTTGTCTAAAAACTGTGATCTTCCTACATGGACCTCCATGCTTCCTAGGGAAACAGGCCCACATCTGGCTTATCAGTGTCTTGTGTGCCTGACTGCACTGTGGGGTGTCTGATGACAGTTGCACCAGGGTTTTTGAAAAACGTAATCTTTGCAAGATTTCTTGCAGTTTTGAAGGGAATGTAACCTCAGCTTATTGATACCCTACAAAATAGACTAAGTGCATGATTATATCCTATTCTGAAGTGAAAAAAATTGAGTGTTTGAAAAGAAGAAGATCTTCCCCTGTAGCCAGCTGGAGTGTGATAAACTCATTAGCCCACACGGTGCCTACTGGAGGCCTGGAAGTTGTTACTTACAGCCAAGAGGGTCTAACTTGGGAGGACACAAAGATAATTACGTAGCATACCTTTAAACATTTTGTACTGTTTTCTTCATGTCCGTTTGGTCTACCGCCTAAAAACACGTCAAAACCTCTACTTGGCCGAACCTCTGCTTACGGAGACTGGGAGAGTATCATATTTAAAGCTGCTGTACTGTCATTGACGACTTCGACTGATATCATGATCAGATACGCTGTTTTCCTGATGTTATTAATATTTTCTCCTCACCACCAAATCCCTGGCTTTTTCTGCTTCGCTCGGTGTCGCCTGGGAACAAATCCCAGGCTAATGATTATCAAATTAAACCTCATTAATTCCGCTCAGAATCGAATTCGAATTCATATTAAAATGTTTACGTTTTGTCACTGACGACATTAACCTAAATTTGAAATGCCGTTTTTCCTGCTATTATAATTACCCTCGTCACCAAATCCCTCTCTGGCCTTATTGTTTCATTTGGTGTCGCCTGGGGACAAATCTCAGAGTGCTTTTAAATCTCCTTGACACCGCAAAGAGGGTGGCTAAATATGAAAAAGACTATTTATCATTTGTCATGCAAACGGCCTAGTTTCTGATAATTTATATATGCTATATATCTCTCTATATATTTCGAGTTCGACTCGAGTGGGTTGTAAAACGTAAGATTTATACTTATTATAGCTTTGTTTATTTTCCTTACGACCGAAACTATTCTTGAAAATGATCCACAACGACTTTTTTTTGCTTCTTTCTTTATCCATGCGACGATAGGATCCTGAGGTTTGTGTGTTTAAATCTCTGAGCAGCCAGTTTCTACTGTTTCCCGAAGACGTGCTACGCAAGCTGATGTCTCCTTCAGGCAGCGAACACAAAAACATCTCGTGACACGGTGTCATGGTGCTGGGATAGCCTCCGTCAGGCCTTCCTATGGTCTCGCCAGGTCTTCCTATACGCCGGTATAGCCTCCACCAGGCCTTCTTACGGTCTCGCCAGGTCTTCCTATACGCCGGTATAGCCTCCACCAGGCATTCAGGCCCTCCTACGGCGGTGTAGATAGGATAATTTCGACAAAAAGAGGAGAATAATTGTCCACACACACTAGATACAGTCCGTGGAATTGAGGGTAACACTTATTTTCCCCTTCCGCCGGTAAAAGAAGCCCTACGGTGGCCAAAACTTCCCTGGCAAAACATTCTCCCTGGAGACTGTAATGTCAAGGTCACGGGCCATTACACAACACCAGACAATGGGCCATGTGGGGCCAGAACGCCGAGAAGGGGGTCCACATAAACATAAACACGGAACAGGTAGAAAAAATCTCGAGCGGAAAACAAAACAAACAGGTCCCAACCCGCTGTAAGAGGTTTACATACAATCTCAGCTCGACAGTGTAGAGGAGATGACCTAGCATCGATCCCGAACACAAGTGGGTGATAAACAGATCGATCGATACTGTGGAAGTGAAAGCTAGGACAAACACGACATGTATTAAAAAATCAACATCATGTCAACATCGCATGTCTCAGGTGTACAGTGGTGCCGACATAGTGGAAACACTCATTCAGATCACCGTGAGAAAGCCGTATCTACATTGTACGAGCTCTTCTGTCTGCGGGGCAAAATGCCAAATGTTTATATTTTCAGAACACGAACGTTCGAACACACACTGCCAACGGATACGATACAAGCAACCCTTGTTTTCGGCGACAACTTGAAGATCGTTTCTTCATCGCCACATGCAACTACACAAATTCGACATATACACAGAGGATTTCATGAAATGATATTTCATAATGTCAACACCAGAGAAATGGATTCGCCCTTACCACTGTGACTGGTCTATTCATGGTGATTTCCTTTCCGCTGATGTTTTTGTTGCAGACGAAAATTTACGGCGAAATGCACAGTCTTCTACCAATCCAGAACAAAAAGACAGCGAAAATACGTCAATCTAGGGTCCAGAATGCCCTTAACGTGTGGGAATCTCTGCAGGAAGCTAGACTGCGTTGTCACAAGGCTTCGGTGTGATGAAATTTGAGCCGCCGACGTCGTTTCACGCTGGCGAAAACAAAGGTATCCTATATTTTTGTCGACGTATCTCTTTCTCCCCCCACGATTGCGTCATGGGAATCACTCATGGCTGACTCATGCGCTGATTGGTCAGTATCCGGAGGCGTTGCCAAATACGGCGCCTCGATTGGTGTAGCGGATTAAAACGTCACAGAGGTCGACCAATGGCGTGTGGGCACTAGCAACGTGACTTTGTTTACATCCTGCCAGCCGATATGGCCGGGCTTCCAAGTAGGCGACTTTCTGGGCTTCCAACGCGGACTTTTGGAGACGGTTTGCTTGAGTCTCTGCAGTATTTTGTTACTTCAGACAGTATTTTCCTTTAATGTCAGAATAGGCGGGCTGTCAGAAAATTTAAACCTTATCTATTTCAAACGCAGCAGTATGAAAGTCTATGCGGTGAAAACAACCCTGGTTTCATCTTGAAAGCCCGTTGACCCCTACCAAGGTCAATGCCGAGCGCAATGACTGTTGTTGGTTATCTCTAGCTTGCAGCCTTTACCAGGGAGGATAGTACCCAGGCTATAGTACCTCATCAATCTACACTATCTAGATTTCTTGTCACACTATTTAATGAATCATTCGATTTCTTAATCAGTTGGCTTCCTGGCCCATTTCATGCACGGTCTGTTATAAAACCGTTTGATTTGTGGCGATATTGTAGTGCCAAGAAAATTACCTGTGCTTCATCTGAACTAATATGTTTTCCAGCGAAGCCGTCACGTATGAAATTTACATGGTCGGGTTCTCATTAAGAAATGACCCTCGGGAAATTTAAGAAGTCCGTAGTGATATTCTTCTGCCTGGGTGTTGATGTAGCTGTTGGCGAAACGTGAGCTACTTGGTGTGCCCAGACCGTGCGATTAGTAGGAGCATTCTTGTACTTAAACTCATGTAACACTAACCGTGAAAAATAACGTTACATAATTTATTATCATGATGGTAACCGAATGAATAAATGGTTTATTAAAATGTGATACTTCGCAGCCAGGAGCTGAATAACGTATACGGCGTGGCAAAACAACTGAGCAAACACTGAAGCATCGATATAGAAGAACGATTTGAAAATGTACGTTTACAATACAGCAAGAATTAACTTAACTTTAAGACAAACATTATGTAGAAACGACAATTGATCTTAATTAAATCATAATTAAAAATTGGCTATTCACACCGTAAACGTAAGATCTCAACAAATTCTATTTGTTTTTATCTCGGATTTGAATTATAAATGCCAGACTGGTACTGGAAGATGAGCACGAAAGCAGAGCCTTGGTAAACACGATTCAATGTTGTCAGATTTCCACTTAGACCTTTGTTTCCATCTTGTCCTGTGGTTGGACGCTTATTTCCAAGTGATTAAGGGCCAAGGAAATAGGTATATGTTGCCAAAGTATGGAAATTATTTTTGTATGCCAGTAGTGTCATCTAGGTAGCCTGGGTACCATCCGGATAGTAGTTCGCTCCTATGTTCGCTTCTGAAACACAGAGAAGCGACTGTATATTGTGTATTATGAATGTCAGAGCTAGAAGCGACTGCATATAGTGTAAGATGAACGCCGGAGCGAACTACTTTCCGGATGGTACCCCGGCTATCATCTAGGAGGATCTTGTGTCTTCATTTTAATCTGTTCCAAGTGGTACATATGTACATCAGTTATGACATGTAATAAAAAGTAATATTTTACTTTATTGCATCTTCTTTTCTAACACATGTACAGATATTTGACCTATCACTCCCTCGCTAAGTTACTCACTGACTCAGATACCCATCAAACCAGAGAGCTCTGTACATCTACCCACTCACTCATTTACTCAATCACACACACACATACCAAATAACTCACTCTCACTCTCTTAAGTACTCTCACTCACTCAATCACACACACACACTCTGCCTCTAATATACATTCTTTCTCTCACTCACTCGCTCATTCACTCACTCACTAATTCACCTTGAAAATGGGACTAGGTAGTCAGTCAGTAGACTGAATAGTGTGTTCTAGACTTAAAGAAGGACAATATCAAGAACTGCAAATGTAGGTTTTAATGGAATATCCTACAATCTGGAAAGTACTTTACACCGTGGATAATTTCATATTGCCCCAAAAGTTTCAAGATATAAAGACAGTGACGGGGACTAGTTGGCCAAACATTTCTAACTAGCACCATATAAATGAACTCAATATATATCTATGGATGGCTGCAATGCATTTGTTCAAGAACTATGAGGTTTCACTGCACACTAAAACTTGGATTCCCACCAATTCCATAATCAGACATAATCTCTACCAAACTAACTACAAGGAAGAATTGTTTGCTAGGGAAGTTTGGCCACCGTAAAGTTTCATTGGTCGAAGGGGGAAATGTTGGGCTTCCCGCCGAATGACTCTCCTGGGCAAATATTCACATTTTTTGCTGGATTCTATGATCCAAAAAGAGAGGCCTGGTGGAAGCTACATATGACATATCTTGTTACAATAATGTCAAGGTGTCATTTTTAGACAGCCACTTTAAAATGTGTGGCCTTCTCCATTTATGGTTCATATCTACCTGTGCCACATTGAAAAAAAAAATGACAAAAACTTCAGATTCTGATATTGTCTGGTCAACATCTGGCCAGCATTCTCCAATTTTCTCTTTTTTTAAAAAGTCATGTCAAGAAAAAAAAAACTGATGTGAAATAAAAACAAATAAACAAACACTGTTTGTAGCTGTCTCAATTCGCACTATCTTTTTGGTGACCCATTCATAAAATCTTCCCAAGTGCCCCTTACACACATGGGTGCCATTGTAAGGGGAGGTAAACAAGCGTTCAAATGATACATAAAACAATGCTTGTGATGTTCAACTAAACTGGCATATCCAAAATGTTTTGCTACATTGAACTCTCAGAATTATCACCACCAATCATATCTAATGGGCACCAAAATGATAAAATAAAAGTTACACCTACCAAGGAGTTTTTTTAACCTCCTTGCACCTACTATGTTTGCACCAGCCCTCTTGGCATCTTATATATGTATAGAACTACATGATATATATCTACACCATTTTCCACTCTTCAATAAAGCACTTTAAAAAATTCGAAGAAAAAAATACACAAAATCATTGCCATAGAATGATAATACTGCCAGACAACTGAGACCAATCAGAAGCCCGGTTTATGTGGCTGTAACATCATTGGCCAACCAACAAGTGGTTTGCTCACTCGGTGGTTAATTAAATAATTATAGCAACCAATCAGGCATCTTGCAACCATATACATGTACAATTTATTAATTCATGAGTATCTATCTAATATAAACCTGCTGATGTCGCATGTACGTAAGGTCACATGTCAACATTGTTTGGTCGCTTGAACCCTGAAGAAGACTGCTTTAGTACAGTCGAAAGTTTGGAACAAAAGTTTGACTCCCAACTATAACCTGGCTAGACTACGGTTAAGTAATATTGCAGTGACAAATTCAATAAGAGGAGTTTCGATTTTGTGAGGGCACTTTCCATACAAATGTACCTGCCGAAACATATTCATGTGTGTATTGCATAGCCATAGGGCACATTCTCTACGTATACATCGAAAACAGAAATGCTAGTAGTTGGCAAAAAATACAGAAACAGTTTCTCTATATAGTGTTTGATATCTGCACCTTTCTGAATATGGCGTGATCACATGACCATTAGATATCACATTACAGGACTCGGAAAATCAGGAAAAAGTTCAAAGAGTGACCCTTCCACAATTATGACGAGGCAAAGAACTCTTTTAACAGAAAAAATTCTTTGTCCACATTGATGCCAATTAAACCAAACATCTGTGATTGTGAATGTTCAAGTTTGCACAAAAAATGTATCATTGCACTTTCCTATGTACAATTTTAACCTCTGCTGCCTGTTGACCCTTGACCTTTCCAGCATCTGACCCTCGACTTTTTTGCACTTGACCTCGATATTTGATACTTGTTGAACTTGACCTCAACATGGCAGATCCTTTCAGTCTATATGTGGCACTTTCTGGTGTATTCTGTGGGGAAATATTGAAAGAAGTTTGTTTCGTCAAAAGTTCATTTAAACACAGTCAAGTCAGTTAGACATGCAAAATAGATTCATGCAAGCTTTTAACAACTACACATTTCAAGCCCTCTTCCTAATTCACTGCTGTAAAGGTGGAAGGGAAGTTAGAGGTACCAACAACAGAATACCATCACCATGCAGACTCTTGAGCGCTGGGAACAGGAAGAGGTTATTTGGGGTCACGCAGAGAACACACCTCAAGCCATGCTGACAATGAGAAAAACATGCATGATACTGTTGTCCTTCAGATGTTTGCGGTGGCTTTATTTTCATTGTTAACACAAATATGTGTTTCAAACATACATTAATGTTATATGTAACAGTAACTGTACTGCAGAATTGCTTTATTTGGGAATTAAGAAAAAAGAGCAGAAACATCCCTTTCCCTTCTACCACAAAATAAAGCCACCGCAAATGTAAGTGAGTTTACAGTAATGTTAGTTTGCAGCAGGGACTTACAAATGTTGGCAATCATGATCAGGTGACGCTTTGTTTCTTACCAGTCTGTCATAAGTATGCAAGTAAGCAGTTCTTGAGAGAGAAATAAATGAGATACTAAGCCAGCGTTCTAGCCAGCATCCGTCCTTCCGTCCTTTGACAGAATTTTGACACTGGGGAAGGACAAAAATTTTGTGCATTCCATTCTCTGTGACAAACAAAAATTGGCACGTAAAGATATTGATTGAAGTGAGTCTACCAGCAAAATTTGCCCCACA
The DNA here is from genome assembly GCA_019207045.1 of Branchiostoma floridae x Branchiostoma belcheri. Classification (NCBI taxonomy): domain Eukaryota; kingdom Metazoa; phylum Chordata; class Leptocardii; order Amphioxiformes; family Branchiostomatidae; genus Branchiostoma; species Branchiostoma floridae x Branchiostoma belcheri. Next base: position 1,518,668 of record CM033026.1, on the reverse strand, counting down.
AAATAAAGGAAATAGCATTTCATACGGAATACATTTCAAAATTTTCCAGCCCCCAGACCCTTTTGGACTGTTCAACACATCAACAGGATTTTTATTTGAAATCCAGGGGAATTCAGGCTGGCTAAAACATGTTTGCACTAAACCTTTCCAGTCTTTAGGCAGAGAAATCCTCCGAGACTCAAATTCATAAAATGAAAATGTGACCTGATATTTCTCAGCCAACATTTGCGAAAAAAGAAGGGATATTTCTTAAATAAGCAGTATAGTGGGTTAGATCACACACCATCAGTACCCATGACATCATACTACACATGCTTCTACTACATCACACATATGTACAGCACGTGCACTGATGACATCACACAACATGTGTACCTATGACTACTTCTGGGCCAGCTTGCTCCAGTCCCCTGATTCTGGCTTCTGGTTTCTCCTAAACGGAAATAAAATATCATACACATCAACTACACTCGCACAAACTCGTTTTTGGTCAATCAAATCTACATATTGCTCCTATATCATTGGCATTGTATCACATATGATTAGCAAGCCTGCTAATTGACTTTTCAAATCAACACAACTGTATACCCTATCAGTATGAACTGCAATGATATGAGTATCAGTATGAACTGTAATAAAAACCAGGGTGCCAGTGTCACTACCATGCCTGTCCAACTTATATCACATTCTTCTTGGATGTTCATCACAGGGTGATGACCTGTATTGTGTAAATTGTTTATCTGTAACCCTTAACCCTTAACTCATAACCTTAACCTGTAACTTGTAACCTTTAACCCTTATTCGATGGATGGAGAATGCAGCAACCCAGCACTGCCAGATGTGCTCAGGGAAGGGCACACCACAAGAGTAGACCTGTAACCCTTAACCCTAACCTTTAACCCTTACCTAATGAAGAACCAGGATGGTCCAGGATGCGATGCCGATGAATGCGGCGACCCAGCAGTCTCATATATACTCAGGAGAGGGTACACAACAGTAGACCCTCTACCTGTAACCCTTAACCTCTAACCCATGCCTGATAGAGAACCTCCAGATGGTCCAGGATGCAATGCCTGTGGTTCTGTAACCCTTAACCTGTCACCTCTAACCTGTGACCCTTACCTGATGAAGAACCTCCAAACGGTCCAAGATGCAATGCCCACGAACACGGCGACCCAGCACTGCCAGATGTGCTCGGGGAAGGGCAGCAGGAAAAGAACTTTAACCCTTAACCTGTCACCTCTAACCTCTGACTCTTACCTGATGAAGAACCTCCAAACGGTCCAAGATGCAATGCCCACGAACGCGGCGACCCAGCACTGCCAGATGTGCTCAGGGAAGGGCAGCAGGAGCAGGTTCTGTAACCCTTAACCTGTCACCTCTAACCTGTGACCCTTACCTGATGAAGAACCTCCAAACGGTCCAAGATGCAATGCCCACGAACGCAGCGACCAAGCACTGCCAGATGTGCTCGGGGAAGGGCAGCAGGAGCAGGTTCTGTAACCCTTAACCTGTCACCTCTAACCTCTGACCCTTACCTGATGAAGAACCTCCAGATGGTCCAGGATGCGAAGCCAACAAACGCGGCGACCCAGCACTGCCAGATGTTCTCGGGGAAGGGCAGCAGGAGCAGGTTCTGTAACCTTTACCCTGTAATCCTTAACCTGTCACCTCTAACCTCTGACCCTCACCTGATGAAGAACCTCCAGATGGTCCAGGATGCGATGCCCATGAACGCTGCGACCCAGCACTGCCAGATGTGCTCGGGAAAGGGCAGCAGGAGCAGGTTCTGTAACCCTTAACCTGTCACCTCTAACCTGTGACCCTTACCTGATGAAAAACCTCCAGATGGTCCATGACGCGATGCCCACAAATGCAGCGACCCAGCACTGCTAGATGTGCTCGGGGAAGGGCAGCAGGAGCAGGTTCTGTAACCCTTAACCTCTAACCTGTGACCCTTACCTGATGAAGAACCTCCAGATGGTCCAGGATGCGATGCCCACGAACGCGGCGACCCAGCACTGCCAGATGTGCTCAAGGAAGGGCAGCAGGAGCAGGTTCGGTAACCCTTAACCTGTCACCTCTAACCTGTGACCCTTACCTGATGAAGAACCTCCAGACGGTCCAGGATGCGATGCCCACGAACGCGGCGACCCAGCACTGCCAGATGTGCTCGGGGAAGGGCAGCAGGAGCAGGTTCAGGTCGAACTTCATGACGATGAGCAGCTCGGTGATGACGATGGCCGCCAGAATCCACGCCTGCTGACCAAACTTTTTACATGTGCTGCCATGGAAACAAACATGATCTTTAGAGAAGGATGTCAATGAGCCACTAGCTCATTTGGGTCAACAAGCCATACCGTAATCTCACAATATAAAACACTAAATGAATGTAACATGAAGTTATAGGTCATTAACAGTCCAAAGTTCATAGGTCATGACCTGTATGGTCATAAAATAAATCAGTTCAGTTCATCCTCATTTGAGGTGCCATTAACAATGTCCGACCAGGCATCTCTATCTAGCATGGCGGCTAATAAAAAATTGGTTATTTCAATGTTATTACAAGGTCATAAAATAAAGGGTTATTTAGACAAGGTCATCACAATGTCATTATAGGATCATCAACCAAAAGTACAACACAAAGGTCATCAGTTCAATGATCAAAGGTCGCGAACTCACGGGTCGTCGAGGAACTGGAATGTTTCCCTGAAGGCGACGGCGGAGGCGGGGACGTACATGGCGAGCCGCGCCCAATTGATCCAGTTTGGCGGCGGAATCCACAGAATGGACTTGAGGTAGAACGTGTTTAACTCTGCGATCAACCACTGTGGGGAGGGAGGTAGAAAGTGTTTAACTCTGCGATCAACCACTGTGGGGGGAGGGGTAGAACGTGTTTAACTCTGCGATCAACCACTGTGGGGGGAGGGGTAGAACGTGTTTAACTCTGCGATCAACCACTGTGGGGGGAGGGGGTAGAACGTGTTTAACTCTGCGATCAACCACTGTGGGGGGAGGGGTAGAACGTGTTTAACTCTGCGATCAACCACTGTGGGGGGAGGGGTAGAACGTGTTTAACTCTGCGATCAACCACTGTGGGGGGAGGGGGTAGAACGTGTTTAACTCTGCGATCAACCACTGTGGGGGGAGGGGTAGAACGTGTTTAACTCTGCGATCAACCACTGTGGGGGGAGGGGGTAGAACGTGTTTAACTCTGCGATCAACCACTGTGGGGGAGGGGGGTAGAAGGTGTTTAACTCTGCAATCAACCACTGTGGGGAGGGGGGTAGAACGTGTTTAACTCTGCGATCAACCACTGTGGGGAGGGGGGTAGAACGTGTTTAACTCTTGTGATCAACCACTGTGGGGGAGGGGAGTAGAACGTGTTCAACTCTGGGATCAACCACTGTGGGGAGGGGGGTAGAAGGTGTTTAACTCTGCGATCAACCACTGTGGGGGGAGGGAGGTAGAAGGTGTTTAATTCTGCGATCAACCACTGTGGGGAGGGGGGTAGAACGTGTTTAACTCTGCGATCAACCTCTGTGGGGGAAATAAACATTGCTTTAGATAGAATGTTTTCAACTCCTGTATGTGTGTGTGGGGAGAATAACATTGTTATAGAAAAGAATTTCTATTCTGTACATATCTGAATAGTTTCAACAATTGTTCCATCAAACATTTGTCACCTTCTTCATGGCAGTACTGATTGAATCGCATTGCACTGCAGCTAGGTGTCACTGCTTACAGATGCAGTCCCAAATGTGTGGCGGACATAAAACAAAAGTTGTCTTTAAAAAGAGTCTTTATTCTCTATGTATCCATGTACTGTAGTCTGTGCCAGTGCTAGTTAATTTCTGGGCATTCACTGATAGCTTGAAGATAGGATGGGATTTAAACCTGCAACTTTGTACCTGTATAAAGTTAGACATGCAGGCTTACAACATTTAAAGAGAAGTCAATACCTACGACTGGATAAAATTTGGAGCTCAGTTCCAAATATCCAGACATTTCAAGTGACTTTTCTTCAGTATTGACTTGCACTGCCAGTTCATGCTAATGATGCTGAAAATGAGTGATGGATGTCACTTGAAATGTCCAGGGTAATATCCAGATATAATGATTGAATACAGCCTCCACTTTGTAATCTAAAGAGCAGGAGAGTCCCTACCATGGCGATGATGCCTAAGACAGCCAGCCAGCGCTTGAGACTGAGGGTGGGTTTCCAGTCGAAGGACGTCCAGTTGTAGGGCGTGAACTGTGCCACCATGCGTCTCATCTTCCCGCGGTACGTGGGGATGTGCCACAAACCTCGCCAGTGGTACGGCTGGGGCATAAAAGGAAGTGAACTTAAGTAGATCTTAATATCTAAGATAAAGTTGTTCACCTTGTAGTGCCGAGTGGCACATAGGACAGCAATTTCCTTTCCGTTTCTGTAGTACATTGTTACCCCTTAAATGTGCTTAAGACATGTACACTTCCTCAAACACTGGACCCAACTGGATAAAAGGAAGTCAACTATTAGTAAATCTTAATGCCTAAGCTATTGCTGTAAACCTTGTACTAAAGTTGAAGTACTAAGTTGCACATAGGTAAGTAAGTTTCCTTGTTGTTTCAGTAGCAGGTACATTTTTACAGGGAGGGGTTGCTGGCTGATCTCTTTAAATCAACATACTTAAAGGCACCTCCTGAAACACAGGACCCCTATTCCATGTCCCTTCTAAAAGATGAATGCAGCCACCGCTGAGATGCCCTTTCAAGGATGGAACCAGAAGCCGCGAGGCTAGGGATATCACATTACTGTATGTAACTGTATGCATCACATTTCAATCTTAACTTAAAGCTAAAGCTAAAGTTTCATTCTTTAAAAAAACAAACATCTTGAAGACCATTCAGGTCATGTTGAAGGACTATGCTATAGAATGTCTTAAGATCTGACCTTCATCTTGAGATATTCCACTGTCTTCATGCCGCACCAGATCCCCAGGCCGTTGCAGATCAGGACGTCCATGATCCACTGGAACAGAGGAAACAGGGGAATCAGAGATGGCAGACTTCACCCCCTCTAGCAAAGTACAGGCTCATAGACACACATATTAAAACACAGGCAAAAAACAAACAAAACTTCAAGTATTCTACATTCTGTTCATAGTTTTTTTTTGTTGCAATCAAAATGATTAGAACTTGTCGGAAATTGAATCTAAAACATTTTTATCACTCAGAAAACTTAATGTCCCAAAGGCAATATTGCTGGCAGGTTTTTGCTAGAGTCAATGGCATACTACAGTATCACACATTTCTTTCCTTAGATGAACTGGAAGTTACAGAAACACACACAGACAGACAAGTCGTAAACACAATGCAAACCTTGGACCTAAAAGAGAATGTAGACTGAAGGTGGAATTAATTGTGTCAGAGTGGGAGTTACTCCACCCCATTTTGCCATGTTTAAAGAACTGTTTGTATAAGTTTTGGCAGACTATTATCCAGAGTATTGCCCTTCACACCAATCTAAGCAGCAAGTCCATCTTCAGTCCTCCCCGAGTAAGTCCATTTTCAGACCCTTGGACTTCGTGAGGGTGAAAGGTGGACTAAGATCCTACATCTTTCATAAGTCCAAGGTTTGCAACTGTGTTCCACTCCCTTGGAGTAAAGTACAGTATAATGACACATTTAGTAAGAACTTAACAACAGAAATGTCCTTACATGGTCCCACCAGCACTCATTGAAGTTTGGCAGTTGGTGCTCCAGCGTGTACTCCAGGAACTCAAACATCACGCTGATCACGTTGGTTATCCACACATTCCTCAGGATCAATGCCTGGAAAATAATACATATTCCTAATAAGGACATTCCTCAGGATCAATGCCTGGAAAATAATACATATTCCTAATAAGGACATTCCTCAGGATCAATGCCTGGAAAATAATACATATTTCTAATATGGGCATTCCTCAGGATCAATGCCTGGAGAACAACACATATTCCTAATATGGGCATTCCTCAGGATCAGTGCCTGGAAAACAAATTACATTCCTAATATGGACATTCCTCAGGATCAATGCCTGGAGAACAACACATATTCCTAATATGGACAATCTGCAGGAAAATCGTATTCATTCCTAATATGGGCATTCCATAAAGGACTAATGCCTGGAAAATAACAGGCAT